>PVIY010001055.1:151945-165069 GCA_004026745.1 Myrmecophaga tridactyla
AGGAAGGAAGGAAGGAAGGAAGGAAGGAAGGAAGGAAGGAAGGAAGGGAGGGAGGGAGGGAGGGAGGGAGGGAGGGAGGGAAGGAGGGAGGAAGGAAGGAAGTCTGGAAAAGAAAAGATGAAGAACAGACTGTATTAATATTATTCTCAAGAAAGTGCTTAGCTCTGAGTCTTCTCAAGGTCAAGAGTAAGTTCATTGTGCTCTATCTAAATCATCATTGGCTTAAGCAACACTGAGGCAGAACTGGAAAGAGAAACAGACAGGCAGCAAAGTTCAGTGTTCAACCCTTGCTCTGTCCTCACTCCAGCAGGTCTGATAGTGAAGCCAACCCAAACACCCCCCACAACCCCACCCTTGACTGGCTTGTGAATTGCCTTCCACTCCCCACTGGGCTTGCTGCTGCTCAAATTTCTCAGCATGGGTCTCTGGAAACAGAACTACTTCTTAACCCTATGCAAATGACTTTTTGTTTGTTTGTTTTTTCATCAGTTCTCAAGTCTGGCTGCCTTCTTCCCTGCAGTCTCAGCTCTCCTGGGCAGAGAGGGTCTTTCAGAGATGGGAGGGATTGGGGGAGAGAAATATTATCCAGTCTCCAGGACCATCCAGAAAATGCCTCTCAAATCAAAGATGGCAGCTCCCCTTCAAGCTTTTTAGGCAGTAAAATCATGTTTGAGAGATCAGCACAGAGCACTAGAGGTTCTGTTATGGAGACTATGTCCTCTTCTCCCTACCTATCTAGAAGCATTCCTAGTTTCTATGCAAAATGTGTTGGACTGTCCTCCTACTATCAAAGCAGCTAAAATGACAACTGTTTAAAAACCACCTACTATGGGCCATGCTAGTACCTGTGGGAAATGCAGTAGAAGTGAAGATATGCCCCCTTACTGCAAGCAGATTTTGGCAAAAGCCAAATTCAGAGATCACTTAACCCAACACACTTATTTAAGAAATAAGGGAGCTAAAGGCCAGAGAAATATTGCAGCAGAATCAGAGTCAAAACCGAGACATATGGTCTCCTGTTTGGGTAGATCAGACTCAGCATGGCATAGCCCTGGAGTCTACATGGCAAGGTTTCCCATAGTTAGGGCTGGTAATCCAGATCTTGAGGCTAGTATTACGGGAACAATAGGGTTTGGACAAATTTCAATTTTAATGAAAATTTAAAAGCTGGAGAAGTCTTCCTTGGAAAGATAGGACAAAATAGGAAGAACTGGATAGTAAGAATTTTTTCAGGTGTTTTTTATTCATTCAACAAATACTTATTGAGGTCTCTTACTCTGCAGCAGGACCATTTCCAATACCCCAGGAATATACAATGAATACAGTTTTTTAAATTCCTGCATTCATGGAGGTCCATTTTTATGGGGCTTGCAGGAGGAACAACTAGCTTGAAGGCAAGGCTGGAGCAGACAGAGAAGTTCCTGAGATATGAGGAGGCAAAGCAGTTTTATAGAACTCCTCCCTCTTTGTATAAATAAAAAACCCCAACAGAAGGTCCCCAGGAAACAGGAAAATGGAAAGTGTCACTTATGGTTATTTTTCAAGGAATCTAGGTTTCCAAACATGATCTGTCGTTTATCTACAGACAACAGAAATACGAGGAATGTATTCTCTCTTCTCTTCAATCAACTTTTGCTAAGAACCACCTACATGCAAGATGCTCAGTTTTTGAATCAGTATGATTGCAGTGAAGAGAAGAGGGAACTAAAGAAGAAATAGTTAAGTTCTATTGAAATTTGTTTCAAAGGGATGCAATAGGAGGCATAATAGAGGAAGAAGAAAAGGTCGGATGACAAGTGCATTGCATGGAAGTTGGTTATCTCCTGAGACTTCTACTCTGAAGTCTCATATGCCCCTATGCCCCACAATCATTCAGTGACTCTACTTGAAAACCTCAAAGTCATCTCAATTCCAACATATATTAGACCAAAATGCATGATTATCACAATCCCCTTGCATGGCCTTTATGCCAGTCAGTGGCACCAGCTTCCAGATAGCTGTGCTAGTCAGAAACAAAGGGTACGCACTTGTCAGCATCTGCTCTCACCTCCCAAATCCAATCTGTCACCAAGTCTTGCTGATTTTGTCCCCTGCTTCTACACATTTCAATCAACACTCTCCCTGGCCTGGGTCTAAATCATTATCATCTCTCCCTCTCCTGAAGCACCACTATTGGCAATAGTCTCTCCCGTAACTCATCCTGCTCCCCTATCCTTTCATCTCCACCCAGCAACTTCTAATCCTGTCACATCATCCTCTTAACATTTTTTTCATGGTTTCCCAGTGCATTTGAGTATGGTCTGGACTCTGCCCCTCTCTCTGACCTCACCGTGCACTGTTACAAGCCCCCTCTGCCTCCCAGCCACAATGATCCTCCAGTGGTGCTTCACTAGCTTATGTGGACATCTGATTAATGGCTCTGTCCCCCATTGGGCTGAAAGCTCCATGTTGTTCTACCAGCTTTTCCTAGCACATAATTAGATGTCGCATGCTAAGCAATCAATATAAATATGCTGAATGAATACCAAAAAATTGGCAAGGGGGTGATTTTGCCCTCCCAAGGGACATGTGGCAATGTCTGAAAACATTTTTGGTTGTCACAACTGGATGGGTTCTATTGGCATCTAATGGGTAGAGGCCAAGCACGCTGCTAAACATCCTCCAATGCACAGGATTGTCAACAGTGCGGAGGTTCAAACTGTGAACAGTGCTGCGGTTGAGAAACCCCAAATTAGGTGGAAGAGAAAAGGAATGTCTTTATTTTGGTCATATTGAATTGGATTCCCTGGAGTCAAGTCCTAATAGAATCTCATTTCTGTTATCTCTAAATGCTGTTAGAAAGACAAACACACACGTATACACACACGATGACTATTAAATATCCCACAGGCAGGAGAAATGCATTTTAATAGTCTCATACTCCCCAGACGCTTGGCACAGGCCTGGGGATTTAGATGCTCAATAGCACTTGTCTAGAGAGGCTCACTTAACACAAAAAGGACCTCAAAATTGAGAGGAGACTTTGGCTAGAATTAAAGGGACCACCTGATTTCACATATAATGACCACGGTGTCAAAAAGTCTAGTGACATCACAATGACGCCCCGCCCACCTGCCGGGCCATGCCCCTTTACTGTCACAATGGCTAAGGACTTAAATACTCCGACTCCTGGCCTCCTGGCCTTGCGAAGCCCCTCACTTTGGCAGAAATTGCAATGTCGACCAGCCGCAAATTAAAGAGTCATGGCATGAGGAGGGGCAAGAACCGAGCTCCTCACAAGGGAGTCAAGAGAGGAGGCAGCAAAAGAAAATACAGGAAGGGCGGCATGAAGAGTAGAAAACGGGGAGAGGATGGTGAGTGGGGGTGAAGTAGGAGAGCAATCAAGTAGGGAAGCTAGTTGCTCGTGGAGGGGAGGGAGGGCCTTCCCTCCTGGAGCTAGCCCTCCTATGACCCCCAAATCCCAATCTGACATTTGTATTTCCAATTAAATTCATATTTGGGGGAGAAGGATACTGATGGGTACATTCTAACCCGTGTCCCTGCTGTAAATCTGTCCTTCCCCCTAGCCAGTCGCAATTACCGCCCTCACTTGTGATCGCGCCAGCGGACTCTGCCCCGGTGGACTTCAAACAACACTGGGCAGCAAGAAAACAGCCAGGGGGACTGCCAGGAGACCTGAAGTTAGATCAAAGCCAAAGAAAAGAGCCTATCATGTCGGTAAAACGCCAGTCGTGATGAAATGAGGAGTGTATATGTTGGCTGTTTCTCCCCAGCATCTCAATAAAACTTTGAAAACTGAAAAAGTTTCCTTTGCTCTTTTGGTTGGAAAACTTGGGTCCCTGGGCTAGACAGACTCAAAAGAATTGGCAGACATGAACCATTAAACATGACTTGGAAAATATTGGTAATCTTGGCCTTACTACTACCCGTTGTGCCCATCACCATATTTAAGCCTTTGTTTCAATGCACCATCTCCCTAAAAAAGGGCATTGAGAAATGTGTTCATTAAAAGCACCAATATGAGCCAAAATGCACACGCTTTTTGTCAAGGGGCTTACAGCAGAGACACAAAACCATGTGCTAAATATAGGGCTAAAGAGATGACCCAGAACTAGAGACCTAATTCAAATAATTCATTTGATTGTATGGGCAGGATTAGCAGGCTGTTTTGTTGGGGACGGAGGGGGTGCATTCTGGACAAATAGCCTGTTTAAAATCAGAGGCCAGGCCAACAGGGTATTTGTAACAGAGACAACTCCCCTGTTAGTAACAGGAGGAGATGGTGGTTTTAGGTCTTGATTTCTTTAGGTTATTTTGGTAGCTATGGTGTTTATTTTGGTAGCTTTGTTGGATTTGAGATGGACAAAAACTCAGGATTTTGGGGAGATTCAAGAAGTCAGTCAAACCAGATGATGTAACTCTGATATCATAAATGAACCTTAGGTATGTCTGGAAGTAGGAATTACCTCAGGCTGGGTGGGTTTTATGATCAGTTGGTCATTGACCTCTGGCAGGGCACAACTCTTCTTAGCTATAGAGCATAGCTAGCTTTACTCATTCAGAAATGCCTAAGCCCTGACCTTATCTTCACCTTGGGTTGTTATATCATCGATAATGTCTGGCCAGGGATTCTGACACTTCTAAATATCCACTCAGAAGGGATATTTTTCTTAGTTTGTACTTCCTATTGCCTTATGGGGTAGAACTGATTCTCAAATATATTTAACTCATATTAAGCCCCTACTTGGATCTTGGGGAAGCATGGGGAAAGGATTTAGGAAGGAATGAAAGGGTCATGAGTTTCGACATGAATTTTCCAACAGTCGTGCGTGTGAGACATTAGAACAGGTGACAGAGCGAGGGCCGGGGAACTTCTCTTGAGAGTTGCTCCTCGTATTTTCAATGAGAATATTGAGTCTGGGGCTCCTTGAGGTGGGTATCAGATTGGGGGAGGGGAAGACTGCCAACAAGAGGTGTCCCAGTGGGCCAGATTCTTTCCAGCAGTGCAAGAGAGAAGAATGTTCATTTCTCAGATCACTCCATCTGAAAACCCAGGGCACTTCTCCTGTTGAAGTGAGTAAAGATTTTCCAGGTTGCTCAGCTTTACCTGCCTCATAAGCCTAGAGAAGGCAGACCCCTCTCCAGAGCTGGTTTCTTTCCCTCCTGCAGGCACACATGAAAATGAAAACGTTCCCTTAGCTTCAGGCACATAGATACTTCACACTCCGAGTTGAACTGAGTTATTAACATTTTTGGTTTCCTCCTTTTGTAAAATGGGAATAGAAAAAATACTTCATAGCCCTCATCCTCCACTGTAATGCTTATTTTAGCTCTAAATATTCCTTTCCCTGGTTTAACCCTTTCCCTGTTTCTCTAACCAAGCTCTTATTAGCCCCAAATGATCCTCTATATAGGTTTGCCCCGAATGTGTTTGAACAAAGCTCTAACTTCTTAGAGGTTGACAAACAGTTCTGATCTCAAATTCCTCCTGGTGCAAAGTCTAATGAGAAATGCCCAGCTCTCACACAGCTCTGGTGCCCTCTGGGAGTTCCTCTGCCTCCATGTAAATAGAGCTGGGAAGGTCCTTGCAACACACCAAGTCCAGTTATTTTAATGCCGAGCTTTTGCTGCTCTTGCAGTAAATTCTTCTAAAGCTTACTGTCATGGGTTGAGTTCTAGGAAAGCAGGGACTAAGACAGATTTGGGGGACAAAATGTTAGCGGCCTCTACTTGTGAAAAAAATCAGTGTTTGAAGCAGAATCGGGCAGAGGTAGTTGCTGAATACTTCCTCTGGCCAGTGGTGGCCAACCCATACTGCCAATCAGATTGTCCCACATGGGACCAAACGGTCAGGACTTCAGACCCCTGCCTCACTCTGTCACAGGGTGCAGGGGACTCTGGGGAGGGCCCACCGCAGGTAAGACTGCTCTCTGTAGCAGAGGCAGAGCCTAGAGTTGCTGTTAGCCGAGTCCACGTGACCATACTCCCCACAACTGGACCAAGTCCTTCCTTGAAGATGCATCTGGATGGTACATCCCCCTGTCTACTACACACGCCTTCTGATATTCTGCATTCCTTCCCAGCCCCACCTCTTTCCACTTTTCACCTCTGTCCTGCCACTCTATTGAGACTCTCTGCCATAGACTTCAAAAGCTTTCATGCAAAGCTCAGCCCCTTTGCACCACACTCACTACGCCTGCTTTTTCCTGACATTTTACAAATTGTCATCATGCTCAAAGAGAACTCTCCTACAGGGAAAAGTCAAGAGTAGGAACAAACCAGAACAGCAGTACTGCTGAGTGTGTGAAATTTACTTCCCTCCAGAAACTTCTTATGACCCAGAAGTCAGCCTGGTTAGCATCTGTCAGGGTCCTGCAGAAAAGTAAATCACTACAGAAGGTTCAAATGAAGAGACCACTGAATGGACTAAACACAGAGAGAGCCTCTTGGAGCCTACCAATAATGGGAAGACATTCTCACCCCTAACCCTAAAGGGGCAAAGGGACAAAAGATTGTTTCAGGACCCCAGTGAGAGCCACGAGCCTGAGGGTGGGAGGAGGGAACAGACCTCCCGGTGGCATCTGTGTAGGGGGGATCACAGCTCCTGCCAGGGTCTCAGAAGCAGGGAAGAAACACCCTGACAATTCTCTCTTCCCACCCTCAAATTCCCTGCTAGAACCTCAAGAGGATGCCAGCAGGTAAGGGTTCCAGGAGATACAGAACACAAGGGCCTGGGAAGGTTGGCTAATGGCTCAGAAAAACAAATGGTGAAGAGTTAACACAACTTTGTAAACAAAACGTCTTTCCTTAGACTTATTAGAGCTTTGCCACTTTAGCAGCCTATTCATTTTCCCCCATCCACTCTCACAGACCACAGGGTCTTCAGGAGGTAATGGTAGAGAAGTAGAGCTAAGACAGTGGTCCCAAACCAATTTACCCAGGACTTTTGAGCCCTCTACTTGAAAGTTATGTTTTCTTTTTTGAAATTTGCACAACAGTATTACCCCCAAACAAAATATTCTGATGCAACATATTTCCATATGCCCCTAAATACTGAAACCATCTAATTTAATCACTAGGATGGACAAATGATGAACATTCCCTGAGATTGGTCAGGGTAGCCAGACCCTACCTTGGCGATTTAAGTCCCTACCCTCTCAGACAGGTTGTAGAAGGAGTGGCAGCTTTCTGGAAAACTCGGTTTTGCAGTAGAACATTTTCCAAGTCTACATGCTGGAAATTTTCCAAGACTAGTGTTGACATAGCCCTTGCCCTCCAGAAACGTTCATTCCATCTTTCAGTTTATACCTCTGCCGGCCCAACACCTACCAGGCACATGTAGATAGCTATAGAAAGAAGCACAGGGGTCTTTTGACCAGGCCAGCGTTCCTTCTGGAAGCTCAAAGACTTTACCCCCTATGAGCTTTTTTCCATCTTCCCAACCAAGGAAGATTTTGTTCTTCCCTCTAGTTTCCTCCAGAATGCTATGTCCTGAAGTCTTCACTTGTTTGGCCCTTTTGGAAAATGAAAAAAAAAAAAAAAATTTAGGATCTTGGCCACAAGCCCTCCTGGGTCATCTTGACCTTCTTGCGTGTTGACGGATAGAGGATAAGGAGCCACTCCTCCACTGGTGTGGGGTCCAGTGGGGTGACAGAGCCCAGAGGAACCATGTGTGGTTGGAGAAAATACAGCTGACTCCCACCACTCACCCCTAGCCCCAGCCAGATGACCCCTAGGTGGGACCAGTGGTCTCCCTGCAGCTGCTGGCACACAGAAAGTTCCAGAAAATGCTCAAGGGTGTGCTGAGGAGGTAAAGGCCCCAAAAAGGCAACTGGGAGGAGACTCTGTGAGCCCAAGGCATAGTAGGTGCAAGTCAGACATGGCCTAGGGCTCAGCTTTCAGGGTTGTCCAGAGGTTCTGTTCTTTGAGACCAGAAAGCAGCAGCAGCCTAAAAACTCCATCGGCTTTGCAATCTGAGCAGTCACACACAGGCCTACCCAGGGGAAAGAATCCAGACGGGGCGGGGTCTTTTTTCCTGACTTCTAGGGGCCTTGGGTCTTAGTTACCAGGCCAGTCTGCCAGGTATGTGAGTGAGGAAGCCTGTTATTGTGCTTCAACAGAGCCTGTCTCTCCTCACCACGAAGCCACCCTCCCTCTCCAACCTTTCAACGCTCAGAATATGAGCCCTCACCTTGATCTGAGGCTTGCAGCCATTTCCCCCAGAAGTGATGCTGAAGATAACTCTCTCAGTGGCAACATGGTACAAGAGAAAAACTCCAGAACTTAAACCCGAATGTCTGGTTTCCATCAGAGCTGTCTCCTTCTGCTCTGTGACCTTGGCAAGGTGTTTGATTGCCCTGCCTGACTACTAGCCTTTGCATACCTCTGCCTGCGCAGCTGGGGCATTTCATCTCTTCCTATGACGCCGGCTCCACCATTGGCATCACCAAGCCTGACCTCAAGCACCAGCAGCTCACGCAGCCAGCACAGCATGGAGCAAAGCAGATGGGCACTGGGGTGAGCTGGACTTGACCCCATATGCTGGCTCTACTGCCTCTGTGATCTTGAATGGATTTCCTAACCCTCATTAGCCTCATTTTCTTTATCTGGAAAAATGCTGGTCATAACATTAACCTCACCAGGTTTCATATGTGCTAAACTGTAGGCCCCAAATAAGTCATCTGCCTTGGCCTTTCTCCCTCTGGTCCAGCCTTTTCAGTATCATTGTGCCTGCCTGACTGGTGGCCACAGGATGCTGGACCACCCATGGCTGAGGCCCCATGGCTGTGGACACACTTCCCAGGTGGGGCCTGCTTTTTTGGCAGAAAGTTCCAGACTTCCACTCTCTTCACTTGGCAGCTCTCAACCTCTCTTCTGCAGGTCCTGAGATCAGAAAGTACCTATATCTCTGCTCTTGCTTACTTTCCTCTGCCATAAAATGTAGGAGTCTGGGATGATCTTATCTCTCCAATAGATTGTAAACTCCTGGGTACAGGAGCCAAGCCAGCCACAAGTTAGGACTCAATGAATACATCGGTACACACAGTCATTGCTTCTTGGGTAACAAAGTGATGAATCGATCTCATAACATAATGTATTGTGAAAAAATAAAATCAGAGTGTGGATGCTGGTATGGAGAGAAAATGATGGATTAATAAACTCACTGATTAAGATCATGTTTTTTTTTTCCATTAGCAACAGGCAAGTATCTGTAATTAATTAGCTCTGAGGTCCTCAAGTCTAATCAACAGGTGTTTTTTATTGAAAAGACATCAAGGACATAAATTTCACAATTTGCAGGGGTCATCCTCACTCAAAAGTCCCTCAGAATGGAAGTTCTCAAGAAGAAATAATTCCTTCTCAAGGTTCTAAAAACTTTATTTAAGAGCGTACTGTTTCTCTTCTGGGCCAAGATGGCAGCTTAACAAGGTACGCATTTTAGTTCATCCTCCAGAACAATTACTAAATGACCAGAAACAGTACAGAACAGTTCCTGGGGCCACGTCAATGACCAGACACACAGTGTACCCCAGTCTGGACCAGCTGAACCATCTGCAAGCCCCCCCAGAACTGTGAGTTCCCCAAGCCATGGCGGCCAGCACCCCTCACCCACAAGCAGCTTCTCAGAGAGGAAAGAGACTTTACCAGCAGCAGGGGCTGAGCCCGACCAAACACCAATTGTGGAATTAATTAACAAATTCTGACTACTAAAAATAGGCCCCCAGCTCAGGTAAACCTGGTCAAAGCGAAGGTCGTTCATTTTGCCCTGGCGCCAAGGGGGCAGGGCTGATGGAAAAAGAAAAAGAAGGAAACAGAGGTTCTTGTGGCTGTGTTTCTACAAAGTCTTGACTGCCTTTGAATACAGCAGTGGGACTTCTCAGGCTGCAACTGTCCCAGGCATAAGCAGAAACAAGCTCCTTTGGGGGCTTGTCTGGACCCTGTACCTTCCCCAGAGGAGGGGTGAAGCCCAGCTCAGGTGGAATCCCTCCCTCAAGGAATTCAGACACCAGGGCTTGGTAATTTGAAGCCATTAAAACCAGCCTACAACCTCTCCTCTGTCTCCACGCCCCAGCAGGGAGATTCTGCCAAAGTTAAAGGTACCACATCATCTTATGCTGGTGGAACATGCAGCAGACAAGCGCCACATACTGGGCAGGGTAAGAAAAACAGAGCCCAGAGACTTCACAGGAAAGTCTTTCAACCTGCTGGGTCTCACCCTCAAGGAAAACTGACACAGGTGACTCTTTCCTCCTGATAGGAGGCCAGTTTGGTCTGGGAAAACCTGGCTGGGGTCTATAATACCTAAGTAGACCCTCCTAAGTGTGGGGGGGGGCAGGGGGGTACGCACCGTACAAACAGGGCAAGAAACAAGAAAACAAGAACTGAAAAATTCTCCTCTGTTAAACAAAAATTAAGCTACAGGTCCAGATAAAGCTGAACTGAATGTCAAAGAACAGATAGACAACAAATTCATCCAGCAAGAAAACCTTAGGTAAAAGAAGTGAAAGCAATCTCCAGAATAAACTAATTAAGTAATTAAATGCCTAGACGCCAGCAAAAAATAACAAATCACACTAAGAAAATTGAAGAGATGGCCCAGTAAAGGAGCAAACCAATAATTCAAATGACATACAGGAGCTGAAACAATTAATTCAGAATATATGAACAGACATTGAAAACCTCATTAAAAACCAAATTAATGAATTGAGGGGGGATATAAAGAAGGCAAGGAATGAACAAAAAGAAGAAATCAAAAGTCTGAAAAAACAAATCACAGAACTTATGAGAATGAAAGACAAGGCAGAAGAGATGAAAAAAACAATGGAAACCTACAATGGTAGATTTCAAGAGACAGAACATAGGATTAGTGAACTGGAGGGTGGAACATCTGAAATCTGGCAAGAAAAAGAAAATATAGGGAAAAAATGGAAAAATAAGAGCAGGGACTCAGGCAATTGAAAGACAATGTGAAGTGCATGAATATACATGTTGTGGGTGTCCCAGAAGGAGAAGAGAAGGGAAAAGGAGGAGAAAAACTAATGGAGGAAATTATCACTGAAAATTTCCCAACTCTTATGAAAGACTTAAAATTACAGATCCAAGATGTGCAGCGTACCCCAAAGAGAATAGATCCAAATAGACGTACTCCAAGACATTTACTAGTCAGAATGTCAGAGGCCAAAGAGAAAGAGAGAACCTTGAAAGCTGCAAGAGAAAAGCAATCTATCATGTACAAGGGAAGCCCAATAAGACTATGTGTAGATCTCTCAGCAGAAACCATAGAGGCAAGAAGACAGTGGGATGATATATTTAAATTACTAAACGAGAAAAACTACCAACCAAGAATTTTATATCCAGCAAAATTGTCCTTCAAAAATGAGGGAGAAATTAAAACATTTTCAGACAAAAAAATCACTGAGAGAATTTGTGACCAATAGACCAGCTCTGCAAGAAATACTAAAGGGAGCATTAGAGACAGATATGAAAAGACAGAAGAGAGAGGTGTGGAGAAGAGTGTAGAAAGGAAGACTATGAGTAAAAAGAAGGAAAATTAGATACGACATATGAAATCCAGAAAACAAAATAGTAGAAGAAAGTACTACCCATGCAGTAATAACACTAAATGATAATGGATTAAACTCCCCAATCAAAAGACATAGTGTGCCAGAATGGATTAAAAAACAGGACCCATCTATATGCTGTCTCTACTCAAAGGACATGAGGGCAAGGACACAAATGGACATTTGCATACCAATGCTTATAGCAGCATTATTTACAATTACCAAGAAATGGAAACAGCCAAAATGTCCATCAACAGACGGGTGACTAAACAAACTGTGGCATATACATATGATGGAATATTATGCAGCTATAAGACAGAATAAAGTCATGAAGCATGTAACAACATAGATGGACCTTAAGGACATTACGCTGAGTGAGATTAGCCAAAAACAAAAGGACAAATACTGTGGTCTCACTGATATGAACTGAGATTAGTGAATAAACTTGGAATATTTTGTTGGCAACAGAGACCATCAGGAGATAGAAATAGGGTAAGATATTGGGTAACTGGAACTGAAGGGATACAGATTGTGCAACAGGACTGAATATAAAAACTCAGAAATGGACAGCACAATACTACCTAACTGTAATACAATTATGTTAAAACACTGAATGAAGCTGAATGTGAGAATGATAGAGGGAGGAGGGCTGGGGACATAAATGAAATCAGAAAGAAAGACGATAAACATTGAGATGGTATAATCTAGGAATGTCTAGAGTGTATAATGATACTGACTAAATGTACAAATTTAAAAATGTTTTTTCATGTGGAAGAACAAAGGAATGTCATTACTGCAGGGTGCTGAAAATAGATGGTAATTAATATTTTTAAATTTCAACTTATGTGTGAGACTAAAAAAAATGCTTATTTGGCACAAAATTTATATTTTGACTAGTGCATCTCCTAATATAATTTATGTGGATAGTTAGTTGAACAACATAAGTAATGGAACCTTGGGTAGGACCTGAGATTTTGTTGGTTTGTCCAGAGTGATGCCCCGATAAATCCCAGAGTGATTTGGTCAGTGAGTGGAAAAGTATTTGCAATGTCCCCTTGAGGGAATGGGGAGAACCGGGGGAAATTCAACCTCCCCAAGTTGAATTCTTGATATTCTCACAAGCAGTGTGGACAACCAAAGCTATAGGCTGAGCCCCAGTCTTGGGGGTTGTTCATATGAAACTTAACCCCACAAAGGATAGGTCAGGTCTACTTAAAATTTAGGCCTAAGAATCACCCCCAGGAGGGCCTCTTTTGTTGCTCAGATGTGGCCTCTCTCTCCAGCCAACATGATGAGCAGTCTCACCACCCTCCCCCTCTCTGCGTGGGACATGACTCCCAGGGATGTGTACCTTCCTGGCAGCAAGGGACAGAGATCTTGGAATGAGCTGAGACTCAGCATCAAGGGACTGAGAAAAACCCTAGAATGAGCTGAGAATTAACATCAAGGGATTGAGAGAACCTTCTCGACCAAAGGGGGAAGAGTGAAAGGAGACTAAGTGTCAATGGCTGAGAGATTCCAAACAGAGTCGAGAGGTTATCCTGGAGGTTATTCTTATGCATT
>PVIY010001056.1:0-10565 GCA_004026745.1 Myrmecophaga tridactyla
AATAAATAAATAAATAAATGTAGTAGATTGAAAAAAAAGTGTGAAATCAGGGTTTCCGTGGGTCACTGCAACACTTAAAAGCCAATAGAAGACAAAGTGCTAACAAAGAAGAATGAGAAATTTGTGGGAAGCAGGAGAACGTGGAACCAAGGGAAGAGGAAGCTTCATGCAGGAGGGGGTAATCTAGTAGAATGAGACAAAAATTCACCTGCTGGTTTTAATGACATGGGAGTCCCTGAGGACCTTAGCTACAGGCTGTTTGGTTGGAGGGGAGGGAGAAAGCCAAAAGCCAGTGGGCTGAGGAGCGGCTGGGACGACAGGCTGTGGGGACAGGGAATGCAGAGGGCCCTCTCAGGGAGTGTGGTTGTGATGGGAGAAAAGAGACGGTCTCAGCAGAGGGCCAAGGAGGGTCAAAGGAGGGTGATGGGAGCTATTTGGTAAAACAGAGTGTTAGGGGCCATGGCCTGGTGGCTCGGTCTCATGGCTGAGAACGAGAGGCATTAAAGGAGCCCAAATTCGGAGAGCAGCTGGCATCTGGGGACACTCATCTTTCCTCCGGGCTGCCTAAGTAGCACCACTGCAGTAGAACGGACCCCACCCCATGCACAGACCACTCCCCTGGGCACAGCCCCCTCTGGGCTCCAGACTCCCCTCTGTCCCCAGCCCAGCACCCCAGTAAGTGTGAAGGCCGACCAGCTGCTCCATCCAAGCTGTCCCTAGTGCATTCTGCACACTGGCTGGCAAAGCAGGAGCGGCCTTGGGATAGCATATGGAACTAAAGTTTTTAAATGAATGCGCTCAGAAACCAGAATGAGGCTGTCTTACTAACACAAAGTGACTGCTGGAGGTGGAATTGGACCGAGAAGACATCAATGGATCTCACGGCCATTAAGACCGGGATTCAACACAGTAGAATTGCTGGAACTTGTTAGGGGGATAAAATCATATATGAGCCCACTGAGCTGAAGCACTTCACTTTAAAATGGCTACTATTTAAAAAAAATAGTTATATTTTTAATGGAGAGATTAGAGCACATTTCAGTGTTGTCAAGAAAGAAGGAATGAGGCCGATTTTAAAGAGAATGAGGAAGTTGGTGGCGATATGAGAACATGTAAGGAGGTTTGTAATAGTCACTGTGAAAAGTGAAAAAGAGAGTGGAAAAAATGCAGTGGGACTGCCAGGCGGTGGGGGCTGGAGACCAGGAATTCATAGCGTCTACCGTGCTATGAGCTTTTTCCAGCAGCCCTCAGCAATCTGGATACAGCCGTGGAAAAAGAGTATAATTTTGTTCACCTAGGATACTGTTTTCCTGGAAAGATGGAAGGAAAGCAGAGGGCCAGGAGCTCAGGAGAGTATGAGGAATCTCGGCCAGTTGGCGGTGGGGAGGGTAGGAGGCAACAGTGGGTGGCAGGAGTAAGCAGAAGCAGAAGGAGTCCCTCGACAGGCCACCTGGGAAGATACGAGACTGGATGGAATTGGGGGTGGGGGTGCTGAATCAGGGATTCTTGTGTGGGAGAAGTTGTAGCTGTTACACTGGTGAAGTTGTGACTGTGGGAGGGGGTGGTGTGGGAGATGGAGTGGGCGTGACAGTCAGTTAACCTGGCTGATGTGCTCCAAGCAGAGGGCGGGGAGCCGGGTGCCAAAATCTTCAATGAATGAAGGGGACCGGGACGGGAGGGGATGAGAAATCTGGCCTAACCACGGACCAGCCCGCATTCCCTCACCTTCTATCAAAGCAAAAGATCAGGAAGTGCGATTGGACACAACACCACTGACCCCTATCCCTGACATTGAGGTGGGGAAAGGATGATTCCCATTGGACAAAGAAACACTCTTCTGAAAAGGTTGGGAATGTAGGGGCTCTGCTGATCAATCGTACTGAGGCAGTAAAGTGGAAGGGAGAGAAAGGAGGAGAGGGATATTATGTGAGAATCGTGGGCAAAAGGCTAGAACACTATAGAAATGGTGATACCATCAAGGAGACCTTAAGGGGAGCATACTGTGCCTCCTTATTTCCACCTGTAAATTGAGAACAATCCCTGGTATCGATCACCTGGAAGCGACTAAAGCCTGGGGTTGGGGGCAGCAGCCTTACCCTCTACGTAGAGCAGTTGGTACTTGACGGAGATCTGAGATTTGCCCCCCGCCTCAGCCTTGCAGTAGACCGCCCCCTGGTGGTCAGAATGAGGTTGCAGATACACGAAGCCTCTCTTCACGTCATAGATAATGTCCGTTCCGTTGGCTGGGATTTCCTTGGCCGGGAACTCCCTGTGGAGCGTGACCCTGGCTGACAGGACAGTCACTCGACAAGGAACCACAGCCTGTCTGTCCGGGTTCAAGTAGACGACATCAAAGTAACTGGGAGAGGGGACAAAGAGTTCTCCTTTCTCTGCAAAGTGAAGACACAGGTTTATTTTCTTTCTGGAGAAGCAAGATAAGGGTGCCTTAAAGAAACTTCTGTCAGGGCACAAAGAGAGAGAGGGAACTGGCAAAATACTCAGAATCCTGAGTCCTTATGCGTGAATATTTTAGTAATTGGTGTGAGAAATCTTTGCACCTAATCACATGCCAACATTTGCCAAATTGTTTTCCATGGATTCCCTGCAATGCTGCTGAAACAATTATTTTGGCTTTTCTACATCGTTACTCTTCTTTGTGCCACAAATTTATGATATTTCAGGTCAGGGACAGAATTTCTAGATACAACGTCAAAGGTCATCCTGGGCCAAGTTCTTTGGTAGGAGTGCCAAGTTCCGCAGCATTGAGGTCTGTCTTCCTGGCTCTGAGTAAGATTAAGATCAGAGATTAGAGATCAGTGACTCTTCATCTTTGGCAAGGCTTTTTATCAGCTGTTGTGCTACTTCATGATAAATCGACTTTCAGGCTTAGGCAAGAGCCACCCTTGTCAGTGATGTGTCTAACACCCATGAGCTCCTACAAAGGACATGTAGGATGTGTCATTTAACCTCTCTGTAAGTCAGCATCCCCATTTGTAAAGAGAATTATCTGGAGTAGAAATGCTCCATGAGCCCCTCCAACAATAGCATTTAAGGATTTTATGCTTTCAAATCTTAGATGAGATTTAGAGGCAACTTTTTTTTTAAGGTTTTGTAAAATAAAATCTTAATCTGAACCAACAAACAAAGCCAGTTAGAATAAGTGAACCTTCTGAATTGCAAAACACACACACAAAGTGGTCTTACTTCTTATACTGCACTACACGCTTTGAAATAAATGATCACATCAGTTGGTTTGACAAATATAAGCTATGTATTTGTAATGAGTAGCTTTTGGCTACAAAAAAAGTGTGCTAAAGTACATTGAAAATATTATAGATTACATATGCCCCCATGCAAAAGTGTTTCTATCTACTGGTGTAGATGGTAAACACATAAATGCCTGGAAATTTAGATTTTAAAAAATTAAAGTTTTATTAGGTTATAAGCAAAAATCCCAATGATAACAAATTCCGTATTTACTAGTAGATGCAGTTTTAGGACATATGTAAACAGGAGTCCAAGTCTTTTGCCATGAAAAAACCCTAACACTGATGATGTTTTCTTCCTTGATAGGGTGGTGGGTACATGTGTATGTATACTTTATGATAATTTATTGATCTGTAAACTTGTGATTTGTATATTTTCCTTTGTGTATGTTACACTTCAATAAAGTTAGAGAAAGCCCCACTGAGAGTCTCCTGGAGAAAAATGAAAGAAGAAATTTAATATGTGGCAGTTGTTTAATCAAAAACTGCACAAATGGACAGTAGTCAGCCCTTAAAAAGCAATTTCACAATATTTTCAATGAAAGTCTAGGAATCAATCAAACAAACATAATGAATGACAGATGTTTCTCTCTGTGAGTAGCTAGGAGCATGTGTTCTGAAGGAATGCAGAGCCAGCAACAGGAACCAGAGTTTCTCTAACAGCCCAATTTGGTTCTGCTTGAAAAGACAAATTGCTAAACCCTCTTCTGAAAACCCAACTGGACTCAACTCAGTGTTAAGGAATAAAGAAAATGACACAATGCACTAGGTCACTTCTCTTTTTGACCTAGATTTCTTAAAAATTGAAATGAATATTTATTAGCCTTCCTTTGGTTCACAAAAGGACCTCAGTAAATTAAAAAAAAAAGAGGACCTGCATCTAAAACTCAAGTGGAGCCCATAATCCTAATAGGATAGTCTGTTCCAGCAGAACCTTGCATTTAAAATCTTGGCCATTCTCCCAGGGATGGGCCTGGCACTGTGGGATCCACAAGTCCTTCCTGATCAAAAGGGGAAAAAGAAATGTAACAAACTAAGGTACAAGTGGCTAAGAGAATTCAAATAGAGTCAAGAGGCTACTCTGGAGGATGCTCTTATGCAAGCTTCAGCTAGATATTCCTAATTGCCAAGGTTTGCAAAACCCAACCAACATCACTCCTGTTAACCCTAAAGAACACCCAGGGCTCTATCTGCGATCCTACAAAAGTTGCACGCACTAAGTTTACTTTTCAGAAACCTAAAACCTGCAGATGATTCCTAGGCCAGGTAAGTCCTGAAACCCAGAGGGGCCAGTTTTTCCAAGAGTTCTATCCCCCATCCCTTATTGTTGACACCCCTTTACAACATGAAAGAAGTTAGAATGGGCATAACGCAAATAGCCCTAAAAGTTGGGAGAAGGATCAAAGAGAAGGAGGAGTTATAATAGAGAAGTTGGGATTTAACAAATGCGTATGGCTGCTGAATCATTATATTGATATTTCTGTAGAGTCTCCAGTGACTTGGAAAAGCTAAAAGTAAAAGCCTGAAATATGTAGAACTATATATAACCCATAGCAAATGTGAAATCTGTTCAATAACTAATTATTAAAATGTACTTTGAAATTTATGGATTTTTGTATATATTTCACAAAAAATGTTGAAATATATATTTTAAAAATAACACATTTAAAGGTTAAAAAAAAAAACTTCCATGGTGACTTAACGCAAGCACTTAATTTCCACCGTCAGGATTGATTGAGCAGATAGCTAAACATCTTTTCCAAGAAATCATTCTGTGAGGAATAATTTATATACCCTTACAGATTGGATTTAATTGAATTTGCCTTGTGTGTATAGTCCTCTTTCGAAAGCTATGAATAAAATTGTAATAATATTTAACATCTACAGTTGTCAAGAATGTTAGTCTAGAGAATGTGGGAATTGGTTTTCTAGAATTTTGAAATGTCTTCAGCATCAAAACACTTGAAAATAACTTCTAAAGTGTATAGTTCTAAAGTTTGCATTACGTTAACTGAGTTTCTTTTGACTTTTAGTCTTTATATTTGAGTTGATTTTATTCGCCTATGCTATATAATTGCTTATGTTCTATAAGGAGTAAGAAAATAAACTTTCTAATTGTAGAATAAACTTTCTAATTGTAGAATAAAAAATCTTGGTCATTACTTTGGGAAGATATGACAGTGCTAATCTTAGCAAAGAATCTTTATTCTACAATTTGAGATGTTATCAGTCCTTGTGCAGGATGACAGATTCTTTTTAGACCTAATCGGTTACCTTTTCCATTTGTCACTTCTTACTATGGCATAATACAAAGTGCACTGAGGCAACTCTTCATAGCACATTCCAAAATGAAGATCAGAAGGGATTGCCTATGTTAGCTCTTTGGACGGGAAAGGAAAATACATGAGATTTCTGCTAGAGCATTAATTACTGACCAGGGCATGAGATCATTTGGGTCATGGCCTTAGGTCACTTTAGGTCTGCAAGGCAAATGGATTCAGGCACATGGACAAAATTCATGAAAGCCCCCACCCAGACCCTACGAAAGGATTCTGGCTTCATCTGAATGAGCACAAGGGCGTGGCATCTGCAACACTCACGAAATCTGTCCCTGACCTCTGAGCCCTGCTGGCGAACCTCATTCCCCAAAACTTCAGAGCTTAGAGAGCTCTGCAAGAAAGGGGACTGAGGGAACTCTCCAACGCCTGTTTCTCAGAGTGGAAGTTCCACTTTGCAAATACACCTAGCGCTGCAGGGGAGGATAAGAGTTTTCCACTCTGACCCGCACATTTTTAGGCACCTGGTGCTTGGGAAGTCTGCCGCCAACACTTCAGCCCATAGGATACACAAGAACAAATAAATGCCAGGAGGCCTTTTAGCCCGGCGTCCTGCAGATATGGCGGCTCCACAAAGGAGATCATTATATGTGCTAAGAACATAGACACCCAAAGTCTACTGTGGCACTGACAAATAGGACATTTTGCAAATGTTGGCTCTCTACACCGAATAATATGACGCCGCTGGTCACTTATAGCCATTGAGCACTTAAAACTGGCCAGTGCGACTAAGGAACTATATTTGAATTTGTATGTAATTTTAATCTTAATTAAGCCACCTGTGGTTGGTGGCTACCATATTGGATGGTGCTTGTATAGACTCTAGAATCAGACAGTTCAGGGTTCAAACCCAGTTTCTGCCACTTACTTGTGTGATCTTAAAGGACGTCTTTAATCCCTCTAAACCTCAAACTTCCCACCTGAAGAAATGGAAATGACATAAGCACTTGCCCCAAAGGGTGGTTGTGAGACTTACATGAAATAATTGATGTGAAGCGCTTAGCCCAGCGCAGGCCACTCATAGCGCATTCTTTGATGTTCTGCCCACAAAGGGAAACTTCAGTTCTGGGCCAAGTCCAGAAGTTTGAAGAGTTCCACTAATGCACCGAACATTTTACCTGTGAAAAAGATGTAGGTGGAGCCTGTTTTGGTCTCGTCCTTCCTGCAGACGTAGCCGTCGCAGAGCTGCAGCCAGCAGCTGAACTCGCCTGTGTCGGCTGCTGTGGTGTTGACCAGAATCAGCTGGCCATAGCGCTCCTGCTGCTTCACACTGGCAGGAAGGAGAGACAGGAACACAAAGCCAAGTCAGATCCCGGCCGGGAACCCTGCAACCATCACGCCCTGCTCCATTGTTCTCAGGCATAAATACCCCAGGGTCTGGGCACACTTGCGCTGCCATCTCGGAGATTGCACGAACCTATAAAAGAATGTGTTTGGGGTGGGGGTGGGGAGGGAAGGGTATGTGGGAGGAGGCAGAGTAAAAAGCCTTTCCTAGAAGGAAATAATAAATGACAATTGTGTTTTCTGAAAGGAGGAAATTCTCTTTGACCTTAGAACTGGGGTTTCCTCAAGCAAATGCACTGGTGCATTAGCCACGCCACAGAAGCTCAACCAAAAAAGCCTCGGGCTGGTGTTTTCCTTTCAACCTTTGTTTCTAATGAGTTCATTTAAACAGCAGTCTGCATGAATGAAAGTACACAGCAGGATCTAGTATCTCAAAATATCTCTCAACGATAAGGCTAAGGCTCCAAAAATAAGCTCAGAATCTTAGAGGTGCTATATCATCTTATTAAAACTACATACTTCCTTTTAGAGGGAAAAGTGCATTTGGCTGCTAATCCTTAGTACCCCCCCTCTGAACCCACCTCAGAGCCCCCAGGAAATGCAAGCTTTTCCTCTGGCCTCCCTGTTCTACTTTTGCTTTCTCTTTTGCATCTCTTGTATTTTTATCTCAGCCAAATGAATATAATTGCAAACCCCTTCAGTTCCTTTTTCTTTTTTCCCACCCTCAGTTCTTTTTTGAAATATGGAGAGATGTAAACATTCATCATTACCAAACATTAAGCATTAGCAATTGTAATGGTAATTAATTGTATTATATTGTGTTAGGATTCCATTTTTGGGACGGATGCCCCCCTGTGGCTTCTGAGTCTGGGCATTTAAAGGATGCCAAGATAAATGGTTTTAATCTCCTGCCTCTCAAATATCCAAACATCTGATCCTAGTACTTTCCTCTCTCAGCTTGAAGCAGTATCAGTATTGTTCACTACTTTAAATTTAGCACAACATCAAGCTGTCCGGTTCATTGGTTCTAATCACAGGCCAGGTCTGGACCCCTGCTCACCAGCTCTGCCAAGAGGAGCTCTGGACGCCCACTCTGCCAACTGCCTCCTTTACACAGAGCGGAAACCTCTCCTCCATCAGGAAGCTTCTCATTAGAATCTGCTCCCAGGAATCGCTCCACTTGGGACGTAATTGGCTGCCTCGTTTTCTCTACCCCCATCCCCCCCCCCCAAATATTCCTGGCTTCCTGTTACTACACTAGGTGGTAACAACTTTGAGGGCAGAGACAGTGTCATATGTGTTTTATATTCCCTGTGCAGCACGTCTGTGCAGGGTACATGGTAAGGATTCCAGTGAAACCAAGTGACATGATATTGAATTGAACCGCAGAGGTGGGACCAGAACCGCCATTGAAAAGCAGACATCCAGGTCCCTATTTTGCAGACTGCAGAAGGGGCTTCCCTGAATCTTGCAGCTGGGGATTGAACAAGTGTAAACCTAAGTGTGAACTGAATATCCGCTCATTAAATCAGAAAATGCAAACAAAGCACTTCATGCAATGCCTGGTTCATAGTACATCCCAATGGTATCTTAATGCCACGTAATTGCAGATCAGTAGCAGTGATTGTGAATACTGCCACAATCACAAATAACGCATACCCTGCTTAGAGACAGCCAAGCAAAAGAAAACGGGCAGACCTTAAAGACATCACAGTCCAGTTAAGGAGTTAAAACCAACACAAAAGGGTCCTCACAAGACCAACTGGAATTCTGCAAAGGGATTAATTGCTGTGGGCTGGAGCGGTTCAGGCCAGTTTTGTGGAGGAGGTGAGATAACGGGGACTTTTACAGGAGGGAATGGAAGAGGGGCTGAGAGTTGGTGAGCATGGCTTGCTCAGGAGGCTATGGGCAACAGAGGGCTGTTCTGCTTCGATTGCTGCCAGGCCCCCAGAGCTTGGCACCGTATTCACTCAGTAATGCTTTTTGGATTTAATCCAGTAATATCAGAACAAGACAGAGGCAGTAGGTTGGGACTCATGGGGCTCATTGTTGAGATCAGCAAGACGGTTGCCATGTTTCACTTGGTTTGGGAGATGAGAAATCAGCGCCCCAAGGCATGTCCAAAGAGAAGGAGAGCAGGAGAGGCAGGAGGTAGGGAAAATCTGAGCGGTGGTTGCAGAGATGAGAGCAAAGTGCTAGAGTCTGCACTGGGTGGGAGCGGTAGAACAGAGGCAAATCCAAGGAACATTTTTTGGGGGAGAAAACATTTATGACAGATTGAGCATCAGGAATGGAAGAAAGAGATAAATCACTTATGACCATTCAATTTGAATTTCTCTGTGTTGGAAAGAATGGGGTTGTGACTGATTGAAATGGAATAGTTTGGAAGAGAAAAGAGATTGGGGTAGACAAACATAATGGACTCACTATTGGAGATTTTGAATTTGTGCTAGAACATGGGTCATTTAAGTGGAGATGTCCTCTGAACAGTTGGAAATACAGAACTGGCACAGTAGAGATAAAACAGCATTAGATTTGTATCTTGAGGTGTTGAATCATCTGCATCAGGGCATACATAGAGGCCAAAGGAATGAGTCAACAAAAAAAAAAGAGTGGAAGAATAAAGAAGCTTGAGGACAAAATGTAGAGTCAAAACTAGGGGATCAGAAGGATAAAAATGAAGTAGGCAGAAGGAAGGAGAAGCATCAGGAAACTGAATTGGCAGGAGAGACATTCAAGAAATGAATGCTCAACAGTATACCTTTAAGCAGAGTCATGAAAAAAAATTCATTTGGCCAAATGAAAGTCTCAGGCAAACACTGAAAGAGCAATTTCATTTGTGAAAGTGAAGATGGATTTCAGCAGATAAAGGAAATGGAAAAGTAGAGAGAAAATCGAGGCAGGGGTCTTTCCATATGGGCCATAAAATCTGGCACATGCTCTACAGAGGTCAGGATGTGGAACATAGAAAGGTGGTACAAAATCAGCAAGTAATCAATAAATATTTATTGAGCATCTTCTCTGAGCCCAGCATTTGCTAACACTATAGTGAAAGAAAGCATGATGCCATTCCTACCTGGAAAATAATTGGGCACATAAAAATGCAGGACTTGGAAATAATCCTTTCGCCGCCATGAAGTCTGCATGCTGTATCTTTAGCAGGGTTGGGGGTGGAAGGAAGGAGATGCACTGGAAAACATTTCTGGGCTTTTCCACCCCCTCTTATATGCACACCACATAAAACAGGAAACAAATTATCTAGCAGGATTACAGATAAAATGCCTGGATTTAAAATTTCCATTTCTACTAATGGTCTCACATAGTCCAGGCGGCAGTGGTTAGAGAATGACCTAAGGTCTTGGCCGGGGGTGGAGGATGGGAATTGGGGAGTGGGGGTGAAGTCTATGCCAGGAAATGGAGACAAGGATTCATTGAGCTCTGCTGAACTGTCAGTTTGGAGATGCTTCAGCCAAAGACCATTCCCTTTTCTTCTAACCACCTCACAACATCCCCAGGGATGGAACCCACTGAGGAAGTGAAGTATGGGAGGTGCTGTAACAAAGTGCCAGAAAAAGGTGTAAAAAGATAAGCAGAATTTACATTAATTAGAAGCAGCTCTGAATTGTACTGCCCCAGGTCATTTTTATTCTTAACAAGCATTCCCAGACCTAACCTATAA
>PVIY010001056.1:10665-50679 GCA_004026745.1 Myrmecophaga tridactyla
TTTCTTCTAACCACTTCACAACATCCCCAGGGATGGAACCCACTGAGGAAGTGAAGTATGGGAGGTGCTGTAACAAAGTGCCAGAAAAAGGTGTAAAAAGATAAGCAGAATTTACATTAATTAGAAGCAGCTCTGAATTGTACCGCCCCAGGTCATTTTTATTCTTAACAAGCATTCCCAGACCTAACCTATAATGAGCTCAATGAAGCGCAGGTTCACAGCATTTGTTCAAAAGTTAAAACTGTGTATGCATCTCTCCCAATGGGCTCCCATGGCCTTTACAAACCCCACATTCTAATTTCTACCAGTTGAGGCCTGAAGGTTCCTGCATGAAACCAGGCCTACTCTTTCTTGGAGGGGGATGTTTTACAAGGAGTAGCGCAGAGGAGGGGGCTGGCAGCTCCTGGAGTTAGGGACCTCGCATCTCACCTGGGCACTCAGCAGTGAAGAAAGCAGATGATCAGGTGTGGATGGGTGGGGTCCCTACTACTGCTGCTGCCCCCAAGACTACAGCCCCAAAAGTCCTCTCTTCAAGCCAAGGGAAGGAGCTGAATGTTAAGAGAAAATGATTCCTTGGCTGCATAAATATATAATGAGGGCCAATGAAGTGGGAGGTGCTGGAGGGTGCTGGGAGGGGTGCAATGATGTCCGGAGAGCTCCCTGGTCCCTGCTCTCAAGTTCCTCTACCCAAAGTACTCACAGTTGTGGAAGGCAACCAGCAAAGCTTCAGGGCTCAGAGGGTCTTGGGAGAAGGGAAGGGTTTGAATATGCACAAATAGGGACCAGCATTGTAAGGGAAGGAAATCCCCTAAGAGGATATAAAACGCAGGTTCTGGGCAGGGAGATTGAAGAGATGTTTGGCTGGAACACGGGTGAGCTGCAAGCTATAATGAGAGGTAGCAGTCTTGGAACCCATAAGACAATGAGCTTTGGAGTCACACAGACCGTATTTAAATCTCAGTTCCACTATGACCTTCGGACTCCTTAACTAGAGCTCCCAGCCTTCCACAGTCTGGCTCTACTCACCTCTTCAGACCTTTACTAACAACAGCTATCGCTAATACTTAAGACATTTCAGACCTTGTGCTAAGCTCTTTGAATAAGTTCAGGATTTGGAACAGCACCTGGCAGGGAGTAAGTACTCAAATTTTAGCCATGAGCATGATGATGATGATTTTTTTTTTAGTTCTTACAACCACACCATTTTCCCCCTTTACTGAGGAAGAATCGGAAGACCAGAGCAGTAACTTCTTCAAGGTTTCCCAGCTAATAAGTGGCAGAGTTTCTAAGTCTTACAGACTCAGATAATGAATGTTTGCCAATGAAAAGTGCACAAATTTCCATTCCATCAAAATGAAATGAATTGAAGGAATTTTGACTGAGAGATGCCTGTAAAATTAGCATACAAAATCAGTTCAGTACAGTCACACTCAAACAAAAACACGGGTGATCTGAATCAATTAGTTTGGCATTATTTGCTATATTCCACTTTCTGTTGAAAGGGACAATAGACCATTCAATAACTAATTGAAGGAAAACCACCAGTTATTGAGCATCTACTGTGTAACTGAGGGTACCATAAGGTTCACATTGCTTTTTCTCAATCCCATGAGATGACAAGGATGAAACAAATAATAATAACTAAAACATATGTCGTGCTTAACATGTTCTATGCCCTGTTTTAAGCACTTTATACATTATACCTTTTTTTAGTTCCCATTAACAGTCGTATGAGGTAAATTCTATTATTATCCCCATATTGTAAGTGAGCAGAGTGAGACCAGAGAGGTTAGGTAACTTCCCCAAGTTGACACAGTAAGTTTTGGAGCCACTGGAGAAGAATCAGAAGCTCAGTTTAGATCACTTTCCCAAGGCCACTCAACTCTCTGAAACTAGACCTTCTGATCTTGAAACCACTGTTTTACTGAGCCTGCATTACCTCCATTGGCATAAAGCAGAAATGAGGGGGGAAAGGATGCAATCAGATATCCTCCTTACTCAGCATTCATTTCAGAAACTAATCACTTAGTTTCTCCCACATGCCAGAAACTGTGCCAAGCATCAAGGGATAGAAAGATTCATGGGTATTTGCTTGTCCCACTCTTAAGTGTTTGTAAACCAGAGCCTGTGTTTACTCTAAGTTTCTGTTTAAGGATGTGTCAGAAAATAATTGCTCCATGATACGCTGGGAATGGAGACATCAACAACAGAGTATAAATCCTGGGAAAACAAACTCGCAAAAAATGTTATCAAAGCTGTCGCGATTTGTGATTAAAAAAAAATAAATATGCATGAGGAACTAGACAGAGCCAAATATGCAAACTGAGGACTCAGTTAAATATGATATTAGAGCCATTAAAAATGAGGACATACAGAATCTAGAATGACAATGTTCACAATATATTAAGACAAATACACCGTAAAATAATCATTATGATCCTATTTTTTACATATAAAAATAAAAGTGGAAGATTCACTGGGATTTTCAGTGACCTTTTTCTTCCTTTGCTTATCTATAGTTTCTAAGTTTCTAAATAAATGAGTGTATATTGTTTGTTTTTTAATAAGAAAAGGTAAACTATAATAAAAGTAAAACAAGTTAAACCGCTTACAAAACTGCAGAGCAGATGCTCTATAAATGTGTAATTGTAGTGAGTCATCTTTACTTAAAAAACCTGGAGGTAAGTTTTACACGGTGTTGCCTCTTTAGAATGTGGATTCCCAACAGGCAAGATCAGCAGGCATTCCTTTGAGGCCTAAAAAAAATCCTGCATATTATTTTGTTCTGATTAATAAAAATATTGCTAGTTGGCATGTAAAAAATAATCAGGAGTGCGACATAACTCAAACCTGCCTTGCTGAGACTGTTAGCTGCCTGGAGCTCCACCCCAGCCTCCCAGGAGCCTCCCCTCTCACCTGGCCCCTCTCTGGCTTTTCTATTTCTTTACTGGAGCCTGTCACCCAGGCTGAATCTTTCTATCACCATTGACCCCGTCTCCTCTCTATTTCTTACAACTGATCAGCCAACAGATTGATCTTTCTAGAAAAATGTCTGTTCCATCACCTTCAGATGTTAATCAGGCATACTTTCCTAAAAACCATTTCTTTTTTATCTCCAACTTTACAATGTCATTATCGCCCAGGACACAGAAAATTGAATCGGACCACCTTTGCTTGGAGCTCAAGGCACCCAGGCTCTCTCAGCATCTCCTGTGTGCAGCTTTCTCTGCATCCAACCCAGCTCCTCACCAACCCCGGACACATCAGCTCATTTCCATTTGGAAGCCTCCTGGGCATCTCTTTCCCTCTCACACACTCTCTTCTCTTCCCATCTCACCAGACCTGGACCACTCTTTAGGGTTCTATTCGCAAGAAACCCTTTTAGGTCCGATGGCATTTGTAAAACAGGGATTAAGGGCATGCACTCAGAAATCAGATTTCCTTGGTTCAAATCCTGCCTCCACCACTTCTGGCTGTGCCATCAGGAACAATTCACTGAATGTGATGCATTCAGTTTCCTCTTCTGACAAATGGAGATAACACTAGTCCTTACCTCCCAGGGTTGTTACGAAAATTAAATTTGTTCATAAATGTCCAGAGTCCTAGAAAATTGCTGACTCAGAATGAGTGCTCACTAATGTCAGGTGCTATTGTGGTTGTGCAAATACACACTGAACAAAGCATCTTTCTCACACCTTACACTTACTGCCTTTATCACAAGTCTTGAGAAATGTATGCACTGCTTTGTAGCATGTAACCTTTTCGATTTCCTAGTGTATTTCTGTTATGAGATGTTTTCTTCCTGAGCAGGAGCTGTACTTTCCATAGCCTTCTGCATGGTTGATGGCAAGCAGACAGCAGTTACAGGTGCAGAGCAGAAGAGAATTCAGTGAATGAAAAACTGAGTTGAGCAATTTGTCCAAAGGGCCCTTACTCCTTGGCTCCCATTTCACTGGATGTGAATTAACTACAAGTACCAAAGGTCAGGACCCTAGAGATCATCTGGCCAGATTCCTCATTTTACAGAGATCAAGTGACTCATCTAAGGTCACACAGCCAGTCAGAGTTATGAGAACAGAATCCCCAGGAGACTCCTGAGAAAAGAGGATCTGACACGCTTCCCACGGCATTGAAAAAAGAGTGTGTTTTTTATTTTGAATAAATAACCAAATGCTGACCAAATGAGTGACTTAGGGGAAGTCTGCAGATGGTCTCAAGATATAACTTAGCAGATCTGGACTCTTAATGTAGAGAAACTCATGAAATAACAATTAAATTATTGTTCTCATGTAATTTTGGCAACAAAGTCATCTTTCAAACTTTGCAGCCATCCAATTTGTATGTACAGGGGGTTATGCAGTTTAAAAAGTCACATTGTTACGGGAAAGTCAGGGAAGGCAGCTGTCAACAAGGGCTGGAGAGGTGGGAAAGTCTTCAGGATTGATTCATCGATTGATTATTCAAGATTGAGCCTTGAAGATAAGATTGAGAGACGTAGAAAGGAATGGAAAAGACATTTACTAAGGGGAAGAGCATAAGCTCTCACCAAGGGAGATGTTATGTCCTTCTACTTAAAAAGTCACATTATTGGGTGGGCCACGGTGGCTCAGCAGGCAAAAATGCTTGCCTGCCATGCCAGAGGACCCGGGTTCAATTCCCGGTGCCTGCCCATGTTAAAAAAAAAAAGTCACATTATTATACTTCTGGCAATGGTGATCTTACTATACACATTCTCTGTGGGTAACATGAAGTTATTGCTTAGCTGAATGCTTGTAGCCACACATTTGGGGCCCTGATAGAGGAGTGACTGGCAGATGACAATGGAGCATGCTTCTACCAGGCATGCAGCCACAGTGAGTGTATTATAGCCAAGCAATAGTGAATGCAGAGGGCTCATTCACACCTTGTACAATGAATTTACTGCAAAGACAGATTTGCCAAATCTCCCCATTTTACCAACATTTTCAAGATACAATCTCATGCTAATGCTACTTTGATGGTAAGCTTTTTGAACAAATATCAGAAATCTAAAGAAATAGACTGCTTTCTTGATGTAGAGGCTAGGGTATGGAGAATTAGCTTTAACATGAGTTTACTTTTACTGAAAGCTGTGTGACCTTGAGAAAGCCCCTTATTCTCTTTGAGCCTCAACTTAATCACTTGTGAAATGTAGGGTCAGTAGTTCCCCAGACTGACCAAATGTCACAATTCCTTGGAGGGATCTTAGGCTCTTCCCCTTGGTAAATGTCCTTTTCATTCCTTCCTACATCTCTCAATCTATCTTCAAGGCCCAATCTCAAACAATTAGACAATCGATCAATCAATGAATCAATTCTGAAGCTTTTCCCACCTCTCCAGCCCTTGTTGACAGCTGCCTTCCCTGAACTTCTTGTCAACCTCCAACACTCACACTTGGCTGGGAGCAGTCCTGTGTAACCCTGTCATGGCATACGGCAGGTACATCATTGATTTCACTTGTCCATGAGCTGCTATGCCCAAGACCATTTCAGATCTCTTTTCCCACACATCTTTCTGACTTAGTGGACTTTATATACAAATTAGGCAAACTACAACTCTTTCTGGCATGTTCTCAGCTCAATACCTATTAGCCTCAAGCTGTGACACACTGGCTGTGACCAACCCTCCTGCTCTTGTAGGAATAGTTCCTGCCCTCTGCCTTGTCCCCAGGATGCTATCCAGCTGACATGCTACCTTATGCTGTTCCCAGGGCCAGAGATATAAATCAGTATGGCAGATGGGGGCAAATTGTCTTAACAATTTTGGTTGGTGCACAGGGTTCCTTATCCACCCTCCACCCTTCCTTCCCTGTCCCTGGCCTCATCCCAGCTACTAAGTCAAGTTCATAAGAAGAGTAGTGCTGTAGCAGGGAAGGGGGAGCTTGTATGGTCTGGCCTCCTTTCTATGGCAAGTGAGACACCGGATCTAATGTGGGCTCTAAGAGGTGGGGTGGGGCTGGGAGTAAGGGTTTAGGGCACTGGGGCATGATCCTAAAGGCAGAGTCCAGGGATGAAGCTGGAATCACGCCCCAAAGGCAAGCCAAAGGGTCTGAGCAGCAAGACACCAAGCAATGAGAGGCAGCAGCACTGGATCCAGAGGCCCCAGGACACAGTCAACAGATCAGGACTGCAGAACAGGATGTGGAAGCCAAGATGCTGGCCAGATTCCCAAGTGTAGTGACGGCATCTGCCTGCCTTCCACTGGCTGTCCAGGTGGGACGCGGCTGTTTATGATGCTGAGCCCAGATACCGGGGGTAAAGCTCAGACCTCTTAGTTGTTTTGTTTTGGCCTTTTTAAAATAACAAGTCGCTCTACACAATGGCACATGGATGCTAGTCACAGGAGTCAAAGTTGCGTACCCCAGAGAAATGTTCTTAATCTTAATCCATTCCTGTGGGTGTGAGCCCATTGTAGACAGGACCTTAATTAAAAAGTTAAGTTGTGACCACCCAAATCAGGAGAGATCTTAATCCCATCTCTGGTGGCCTCATAGGAGAGGCCGGTGAAGGAAAAGCCACAGGAGAGCAGCCAGAAGCTGGAAGTCAAGAGAACCCGAAAGATAAAGAAGATTCTGCCACGTACATGGCCATGGGACAAAAAAACCAAGGGACCCCAAAGATTGCCAGCCAGCCAGCATTTTAACCTCCAAAACTACAAGCTGACAAATTCCTGACAAGCTGACAAAGCCAACCCATTGTATGGTATTTGCTTTAGCAGCTAGGAAACTAAAACATTAGTGGACATGAAATTTCCCATTTAATATCTTATCCTCTATTCTTCCTTTCTTGCTCCCCAATTCTGACATAACTTTCAAAATGATTTTATTTTACTTTTACATATTCAAAATTGTTGGTAAAAAAAATGTATCATTCTACCATACCACCCATTTTCACTTTTACATATTAAATTCCAGAACTTACTCCTATATATCCATATTGCTTAAAGCAGGGTTTCACTTGTAGAATGCATGCAATCACTTAAACTTATATCATTAAAAAATGTCCCATTTTGCAATAGAGACTACAACATTGTCACCTAAAATCGTTCTGTGATAGTCCTATGTATCTTTGGCTTACTGCGTTGTGCTGCTTTGAAAGGAAGTATGCCCCCTAGAAAAGCCATGTTTTAATCAAAATCCCATTTCATAAAGGTAGAATAATCCTTATTCAATACTGTATGTTTGAAACTGTAATCAGATCATCTCCCTGGAAATGTGATTTAGTCAAGAGTGGTTGTTAAACTGGATTAGGTGACGACATGTCTCCACCCATTTGGGTGGGTCTTGATTGGTTTATTGCAGTCTTATAAAAGAGGAAACATTTTGGAGAATGAGAGATTCAGAGAGAGCAGAGCAGAATGACATAGCCACAAGAAGCAGAGTCCACAAGCCAGTGATCTTTGGAGATGAAGAAGGAAAATGCCTCCCAGGGAGCTTCATGAAACAGGAAGCCAGGAGAAGAAGCTAGCAGATGTCACTGTGTTCGCCATGTGCCCTTCCAGATGAGAGAGGAACCCTGACCGTGTTCACCATGTGCCTTTCCAGATGAGAGAGAAACTCTGACTGTGTTTACCATGTGCCTTTCCACTTGAGAGAGAAACCGTGAACTTTTCATCAGCCTTCTTGAACCAAGGTATCTTTCCCTGGATACCTTTGATTGGACATTTCTATAGACTTGTTTTAATTGGGACATTTTCTTGGCCTTAGAACTGTAGACTAGCAACTCATTAAATTCCCCCTTTTAAAAGCCATTCCATTTCTAGTATATTGCATTCTGGCAGCTAGCAAACTAGAACATGCATTAATTCATTTTATTATAGTCCTCTTACTATATTTGAATGCTGTTCAGCACATTATGATAATTAAACCTAGACTATCTGAATGCTCAAGAAAGAAAGCGTTTTGGTTAATGAAACATGGCTTTAGACAAGGGCTAGAAGAAAACATTTTCCCCTAAACTTTCTACTATGTCTCAACCCATTTCCCTACCTTAATGAGTCGAGCTGGTAGGGACAGCTTTGCCTTACACTGGACCTTATAACATCGCATGATCATTCGATGAATATCAGTCAGCATTCCACAGTGTAATAGACATGGACAGTTTATAAGGAATTGAGATATATGCCTAAAATGTTTTTTAAAGGAAATTCCCAAAAACTCAGCTATTTTCTTGGGCATTGTCTTTTTTGGATACTGTATTTATTGTGAATAAAAATAGCTAGTTTTTACTGAGATGCCTTACTCTGTGTACCAAGTGTTTTACATGCAACACAATGAGACCATTCTATTATTACCCTCCCCCCACCCATGTCCTGAAAGGAACAGAGCCCTGTTTTTCTGCAACCTGAACACTGTCAGAACATTTAGTCCACCCAGAGAAGGCTCGCATCCTGCCACCCCCACCAATCCATCTCTAGGGGAAACACTGGAGGGCCTGGCAGTGGTGCCATTGAGTCTGAGAAAAGCGAGCTCTACCTTCAGACTTGGATAAGTTATTTCACTTTAATTAATCCCTTCCCTGAGGTAGAAATCTATTTGAAGTTTGGCTGCAGCATCGGGCTTCCATTGGCCACTGCAAATTGGACCCACTTTGCAGCTCCAGGTAAGCACCGAGGCAGAGAGAGAGCGCCAGGATTCTCACTGAGCCTTACCTTCCTCACTTGTTCTGCTCTGAAGACTAAAGCAAAACAAGCATTGAAGGACAGTGAGCTTGGGTGAAAAGGACACCTCTCTTGGTATGAGACCAGAGTGTTGCCCAAACATTTGACCAAAGTCTGCATCACGCTTGCAGATTCTTCCCCAACAGTGGAACTCTTTGGTTTTTAAACACTTCTCAACATCTCTCTTTTAAAATGTCCCTGGACAACCCTCCTTTACCCGTGCCTGGAAGGCATGAGTAGACTGGCCTGGAGCCTGCTCCCTTTACCTCGTCCCACCCTCCCTTTGTATCGCCCGTGGGTGGAGTAAGCCGCCACCAACCATGACCAAATGAAAAACCAGATGACCTCCCTTCTCTCTAGAAGCTATTTATTGTTTCAGAGGAACCAGCTCTCAAAGAGATCTCCTGTGCCCCACCCACTCCTCCGAACTTCCAGTTCTTGCCTGAAAAAGGCTAACATCCGACCAGACACCACAGAAACATCCTGAAAGACAATGCCTGTGACCCTCAGCTTCTAGGAAGCACCCCAGGGTGGGGGCTGCCGGATTCCCACCTCAGCCTTGCCTATTTTAACTGCTTTGATGTTGCTGACAACCTCACTTAAATCTCCAGCGTCTCCCTGTTCCTATCTAGCATTTAATTTATTTAAATTGTCTTCCCTGGCCTGGCACTGTGCCGAGTTCCCCCACTCTAAACCCTGGAAGTGTGATATGATGAAATTGAGGAGAAGAATTTTGCCTGAGATGATGGAAATGGAGCATGGAGATCCCCCAGAGGAAGTTATAACAGGACCCACTGACACTATTAACTTGCTTTGAAAAAAATTTGGCTCAGGGACCCAGTCCTTTGGTGGGTCCACTTGTCTAGAGATAGGTACCCTCAAAGACCTTAGATGCATGAGAGTAATAATAGTCCCATCTCAAAAATGCCCAGGAAAGGAATGATTTTCAATTTATTAAGGTTCAAGTGGCCATTTGGAGGCCACTGACTTCAAAGTATCTGGTCTAAATGCAGCTTAAACGCCAGGCATATGTGTGTAGGTCAGAGAGCCGAGAAATGGCACAGTGAGTGTGACGTCCAATTAGCCACTTGGCATAACTCTAGAGTGGGCCAGAGAGCCTCAAACTCAAGACGTGTGAACCCCTAAGAATGTCCCTGAACCCAGTTTGAGAAGCACAGCATTAAATGTCAACACTGTCTCTGGGTCATCTGATGAGATTGTGAATACAAATGCAAATGCTGGTTCCAGCACTCTTGGCCACTCTTGTTTAAAGGAGGTTGATTAGATGATCCAGAATGTTCTTATTCTAAGGTTCTTGTTATCTTATCAATAAAATGAGAGTAAAATTTTAATATTTTTGCAAAGAAGCTTTAGGTCCAAGAACATGTCCTTAGGCCCCAGTTTGAGTCAAGCAGGTATGAAGCTCATGGAAAGAGAATGGGTACACTCAAGACTGGGAAGAGACTCTGTGGTCAGATTATGGTGGACTTTATCCTGAAGGCCTGAGGAGAAATCACTCTCTTGTAGTAGCTTATGTCCCTCTGTGAATTTTCTATTAAGACATATTTATAAGGCTTTAAATAAGTGACTCATATCTGCCCTTACGTTTCACTCTAAATTCCTCTACGCAGCCCATGAGGCTCTCCACTGTCTGACTTCTGCTTCCCTCCCAGCGTCATCTCTCCATTTTAACCCCTACCCACCCTGCTGTGAACCACCCCACCTTCTCCCCAACCCCCACAATGCTCAAAATACAATACAGGGTGCTAAGCGTTTTCTTACCTCTCAGCCATTCCTCCATGCTGTTCCTTCTTTCTGGAATTTTCTTACCTTCTTATCTTCTTTACCTGTCCAGCTCTCTACCCTCAGATATTAGCTTGAGTTGTCCCCTCTCTGACCCTGAAATTCTGCTAGCAAGACACTTTTCACTGCGGTATTAAATTTGCTTATTTACTAGTCTGTCTTGTCAGATTAAAGGTCTGTGGGACCTTTAAAGAGACACAGTCTCTTTCACCATATCTCCAGTATCTTCCCAGCAAAGGGCCTGGAAAATAGTCCACTAGAAACAATAACAAAACACCACCACCACCATAGCCTGCTTAAAAAAAAAAAATCACTTGAAGAAAGGAACAAAATTAATTAAGGAGGAAGAAAAGATGGAACTAAGGAAGAAGAGTGGAGAGAGGAGAAGGTAGAAGAGTGAGGAAGCATAGAGCATTTAATAAATGGTAACAACGATTATTAGGAAAAAATGTTGCTGTTTCTGATCTCAAAGGAGAGGAGGAACTTACATGACTAGGATGTACTGTGTCCAGAGTTTAAATCTGAATCAATTTCAGCACCTGAAAATGCAGAATCTTCAGCTTTCACCTTACTATTAGCCTCTGAGAGACCAACTAAGCTGCTCAAAATACCCAGTGATCTTGAAAGATTCAGCAGGACTCAGGGCCACAAATGAATTTATCTCTGCCTGGGGACAAAGATTTTGTTTTTCTGTAAGCTGAATTTCGTATTGCTTAAAATACAGCTTGAAACTGTGACCACCGAGTAGCCTAAGAGAGTGACAGAACCATAAACACACATGCGCATTTTATCCCATCAGTTTCACTTGAAGTGTCTCTCACTGGTGAAAGGAAGACAATTGTAACTTAGCTGAAACCTGCCATCTAGTGGACCTTCTAATGACATGGTTTGGCCAATGTGAAGGAAGCACGCTCCAGAGAAGAGGAGACCATCAGGAGAGCATCTCATCTCGGCTTCAGCCCTGAGGTGATCAAGGTATTTATTTTCTGATGAGATAGTATTTATTCTGTTTCTGGCAGAGCTCTTCTAAGTAGCCCAAGAAAAGGTTTCCATATTCTGATGTCCAGAAATATATCCTAAACCAATGTGGAATTTCTCCTACTCTCAAGTCAAAGATATCCCAGCAAGAAATCCATGCACCACTCTAGCAAAGTATGTTATTTTTATTTCTGCCTTGCATCATAAGTTTAGAAATTGTTTATATCAATCTATTATACAAGGAGCTAAAAAACAAGTTAGACAACACATCTCTCAAGAAATCTCTCTTCCGTAAAGCTCTCTCCAATTGGGGAAGAGTGTATCTCTGTCTAACTTTATCCTACAAGACAAACTGTAGGGCACTTGAGTAGGAAGAAGTTCTACATCGGAACGAGCAGACCCAAGTTCTAGGACTTGCACGGCCACTCATCACCTTGTCACTTCGGACCAGCCACCTATCTTCTCTGGCTCTCAGGTTCTTCATCTGTTGAAAAGAGGGACTTGAGCAAAATAACCATGTAGGTCCTGTTTAGCTTAAAATTCAATGGGCTTGACCCAGGAGTCATAGGTCACATGACCACAAGTTCAAGGTTCTGTGCTCCCACCACCATTTTCCCAATGAGATACTTAAGGAGTACATGCAGTGTGCCAGGAACTGTCCTCAGTGCCAAAAAAACACTTGTGAAGAAGCAGACACCATCTCTGCAAAGCATACAGCCTGGCAAGGGACATAAACACAAAGCAAGCAATAAAGGAGAATGTAATGACACAATTCTGGTTGTGAAAACTGCTTCAGTGAGGGTGTATAAGAGGAACTTACTGGAGGAGGTGCTGAAAGCAGGGAAAGCCCCCCAAGGCCATGACTGTTAGGATGTGAAGGAAGGAAAGTAGCTATTCTGGTGAGTAGGTAAAATGAATCAAATGGGCAAAGTCTTGTCAGGCAGAACAAAGCTGGGAATGCCTAGGGATCAGAAAAAGTCCATAGAGCCTGGAGTGTGGAGAGAAAGAGAGTGAAGTAGAATGGGACAGGAACTAAAAGTGGGAAAGATTATGCATTGTAGGCCCTATCAGAAGTCCAACTTTTTTCTAAGAGTAGTAGGGAACCATTTAAATCATCAAAGCAGCAGAGGGATATGACCAGATGGGCTTTTGTGAAAGGCTATAACTGCCGCATGAGGATGGATTGATCAGGGCCAAGGTGGGTGCAGAATGACCAGTGATCACTGAAGTAGTTCAAGTAAGAGACTAGGGAAGATGTCACTATGTTGGAAAGAAGTGGGAGGATTGAAGAAATAATTAGTAGCATTGTTAGGGCTTGGTTGTTGATTGGATGTGGAAATGAAAAAGAGGACCATGTTAAAGGTGATTCCAAGGCCTCTGGCCAAGAGCAACTGGATGGAATCAATGTCATTCACTAAACTGGCAGATATAGGAGGATGACCAGTTGTGGAGAAAGATATGAGCTCAACACTTTGTTCTTGTTTTTGTTGTTGTTGTTATTGTTGAACATTTTGTTGTGGTAAATAATATCAAATTTGCCATTTTAACCGCTTTAAGTGTACAGTTCGGTGGCATTAATTATAATCACAATGTTGTACAACAATCATCGCTATCATGAGCTCAGTTTTAAATGCTTACTTTTCAAGAATAGCTCAGAAAGAGCCCAGAGAATCCCAGCGGATGCCAGTTGAAGAGCTTGATCTGGAGCTTAGAAGAAATGCCTAACTCTAATGCGATCAATTTAGGGCATTTGTCAGCAACTGGTGAGAAGAGAAGAGGGCACAGAGCCAATTTTTAATGGCTGGAGAAGTAGAGGATGCACAACTGGTGAAGGAGACCGCAAAGAGGGGTCAGTGCTACAGAAGGCAAACTGGGAGAATATGACATTGTGGAAGCCTAGGGGCGCCCATCATTCTCTAGAATAGACCTGGGGGTCAAGCCACCTGAGAATGGAAACGTGAGCTCTGGATTTAATGGCCTTGATGAGCTCGGTGATAAAGTGTATGTGGTATGAAGGGGACAGGAGTCAGGGGGAATGGTTGACGACTGAACAGGAGAAGAAAGTGGAGGCAGTGAGTGTAAGATTCTTCCAGGGACTTTGCTTGCAAAGGGAAGGAGAGCAAGGAAGGTAGAGGGAGGTGCATAGGTGGGGCAAGGTGAGATTTCTCACTATTGGAAAAGACATATATATAACCATTAAACATTGATTCTGTGCCCTCTTTTCTTCTCACTGGATGCTGCCACAGATTTAGTCAAGAAGGAGAGGTTGAAGATACAGAACAGAGAGGCAATAGCTGATATCTCAAGGTTCCTAAGGAAGCCTGTATGAATGAGATCCAAAATATAGATGGAGCTGTGACCTTAGTCAGAAGGAGAAAGCCTTCTTCCACTGTCATTGTAAGAACAGAGAAGGATGAGATGTACTAAGGGTGAGTTAAGGTGATTCTAGGGCTTGAATTTCCCAGTAAATTAGGTGATAATTTCCTTAGTTGAAAATGATAGAGATGGGGGAAAGTGAGTGACTAGTGAAATGTATTCTACTTTCCCAGGCAGAACTGAAATGCCAGTCACAGTAGGTTACCACAATCCAATGGTGCTTCTCTGGCTAGCTGGGTGGTTTCCTCCAACAGTGCTCAATGTTGATGTGCAGACAAGAGAAAGTTCGTTTAGAGTTGGAAATTTCCAAGTCAGTATGAAGGAAAAACAGAAGAGCTTAGGATATGCTAAGGATTTTTGTAAAGGCAGGTACAAAATTGCAAAATAAGAAATTTTACAAATCACTCCCTCCACTAGAAAAATGAAAAAGCTGGAAAAAGAGATTGGAATTAACTAGGTGATAACCCTGGAACCAGAATGGACATGTAGAACAACTACAGTAGTTCCTGAAGCAAGAAGCTGCCAAGAGTTCAACGTCAGTAAGGGAAAGCATGAACCAGTGATCAGCTCTCATTGCTTAGCCCCAGAGAAGTGACTGGGAAATAGCTGCAACTGTGCAATGCAGCCTGGATTCCAGGAGCATCCAGTCGGGACCATGGTTGGCAGAATAAACGTCCTTCTCTAAAATTAGGGGTCCAGGGTCAAGATCAGTTTAGGGCATCCCTGAGGGACCAGCATGGAAGCTAATGTCAGTTTTGGCACTCTGGCCAGCAGCACCTCCAGTCTTCCACCAGCATCCACCTGAAAATAAAGAGCTAGTGCACTTTCTGGTGTTTTGTTTTGTTTAAATTTACTTTGTGTATATGGAGGTTTTCTGGTCTGGCAGATGCCTGAATGCACGGTAGCCGAAGCAGGTCTTGGTTTCAGCCCTCTCTGCAGCAGCAGCTTTGGCCCCACACCAGCATCTAGTAGAACTTAAAGACCCAGTGCACTTTTTCATTGGTTTCTTCTTTCCTGGGAGTTTAATCTGGTGGATCCCTGAGAGCCCAGCACAGATATTAGCCCTGGTTTCTCTTAGAAGCAATGACATCTGGCCCTACACCAGCATGTACTAAACAGAAAGAGCCAGTGCACCTCTTCCCTTCCACCTTCTCCTCTTCCCCTTCTCTTCCTCCTCCTCTACCTCCTCTTCCTCTTCCTCCTCATCATTATCATCACCATCCTCCTCCTCCTCCTCCTTCTTTTCTTGGGTTTTTTTTTTTTTTCACTATCTGTTTTGTGTTTGGGGGTCTTATAGATCCCTTAGGGACAAGTAGGGATGCTGGCCTGGGATTCATCTGAATAGCAGCAGCTTCTGGCTTCCACGAGCACATAACAGGGACTTGGAGAGGCAGCACACCTCATTTTATTTCTTGTGTGTGTGTGGGGGGTTTGTTATGTAGTATTTTTTTTTCCTTTTTCCTCTCTCTCTCACTGTCCTCCTTTATTTCCTCCTTTTTTCTTTCTTTCTTTTTTGTTTTTCTTCTTGTTCTTAGTCTGGGACTGAAGGATAGCGGAACCAAGTATCCAGAGGGGCCACAAGATACTACCTGGAATATCCTGTACTCAACAACAATAAAAAATTTACAAAGGAGACAGGAAGGTATGGCCCAGTCACAGCAAAAAAGAATTTGACAGAAAATATTCCAGAGGAAGTTCAGACTATGGAATTATTAATCAAAGGTCATAAAATAACTCTCATAAATAGGATGAAGGAACCAAAGGAAAACATGGGCAAAGAACTGAAGGAAATCAGAAAAAACAAAATAAGAATTTCAATAATGAGGCAGAAATTATTAAGAACTAATGGAAATTCTGGAATGCAAAAGTACAATAACTGAACTTAAAAACTCAATAGAAAGGTTCAAGAGCACATTGAGGAAGCAGAAGAAAGGCTCTGCAAACTTGAAGACAGGACAATTGATATTGTCCAGGTTGAGGAGTAGAATGAAAAAAAATGAACAGAGCCTGAGAAACCTGTGGGATATCATCAAGTACATCAATTTTGTTTCATAAGAGTCCCAGAAAGAAAAGAGAGAGCTAAATGGTGAGAAAAAATATTCAGCCCAAATCTGATGAAGCATGTAGATATAAAAATATCCAAGATTCTCAACAAACACCAAGCAAGATGAAACTAAGCAGATCTACACCAAGACACATTATGATCAAACGGTCAAATTCCAGAAACAAAGACAATATCTTAATAACAGCAAGAGAGATGCAATGGACCCCTTATAAGTGGTCTTAAACAAGATGAACACCTGGGTTATCAATAGAAAGCATGGAGACCAGAGGCAGTGGAAGGGCAAATTAAAAGTTCTGAAAGAAGAAAAAAAGAACTTTCACCCAAGAATAATATACCCAGCAAAGCTGTCCTTCATAATTGAGGGAAAAAATTGACATTTCTGGAAAAAATACTGAGGGACTTCATTTCCACTAGACCTGCCTTACAGGAAATGGTAAATGGAGTCTTCCAAGTTGAAAGGAAAGGACACTGAATAGTATCTTAATGCTAGAAGGAAAAATAAACAGCTCCAGGGTATATAAGAATATGGATAAATATAAATGCCAATAGTATTTCATCTTTTCATTTTTAACACTATCTTATAAAACTTAAAATTTGAATGCAAATTCAAATGCATAAAAAACATGCAAACATCTTTATTACTGGGCACACAATGAAAAAAGATGTAATTTCTGAAAGGAAGGGACAGAAATATATAGGTACAGTGTATATGTAGATTACTGAAGTCAAGTCTGAATTGACAAAACTAAATTTAATAGATTCAAGATATAATCTCCATGGTAACCATAAAGAAAAAATCTAGAAAATTGATACAAAAGGGAGAAAATAAGTGATTCAAAATGGCTCATTATAAAATATCATCGAAACAACAGAAGGCAGTAATAGAGGAAAGGAGGTACAAAAAGGTATAAGACTTACAAAAAAAAAAAACAATTAACAAAATGGCAGAAGCAAATCTTGCTAATCAGTAATTTAACAGTTCATAAATTCAAGCACTGCTGAGCAGTTTTTATAACTACAAAATTTTATAAAGAATTGTTGTTTATGGTGAAACAATTATTTTTTCTTGTTTTTGTTATTTTAAAAATGTTTATATGTATAAACATTTTATTATAATATTTCCTTAAATATTTGCAAACCCTTTCCCACAATCGTATTTGGAAAGTGTTTTAGTTTGCTAAGGCTGCCAGAATGCAACACCAGAGATGGATTGGCTTTAAATAAAGGGGGGTTTATTTAGTTAAAAACTTAAAGTTCTTCAGAGGAAAAGCAACTAACATTCATCTGAGGGTCTCTCTTACACGGGAAGGCACAAGGCAATTTCTGCTGGCCTTCTCTCCTGGCTTCTGGGTCCCCATAGCTTTCTCCCGGGCGATTCCTTTCTTCATCTCCAAAGGTCCGGGCTGAGCTGTGAGTGCTGAGATGAGGCATGCTGAGCTGCTTGGGCTGTGCTGTGTTGAGCTCTCTCTTTGAAGCGTCCCATGAATTAAATTAAACATCAGTTACTGACGAAAGCACTCCCCTTAAAGAGTGCAGATGTAATCAGCCATAGATGAGTTTACAAGCAACAGAACTGGGCACCTTCACCCAGCCAAGTTGACATCTGACCCTACCTACCTCAGAAACATCTTTAGAGAACATCATGACTAATTTCATTTTTAAGGCCATATCAACATTTTTTTAAAAAAAGCCTGAAAAATCAGTGGACGGAGATGAGTTTCTGCATCCTTCAATTCTAAAGAAGGACCAACTTATATTTGAGCAACAGGAATTTTCCTTTCTTGAAAAAAATTTAAATTACCAAGAAGTTTTATGCCTCTATGAATATGGCCAAATATATTACTTCCTTCAAGCATTCAATGAATGACTACTACATTCCCAGTACAAGGCACTTCGGGAAAAATAAGCATATATAGCATTTTTTCTCTACTCAGGTCCTGTTTCACTTACCTGGGGCTGGACATGTTGATTAGATCTCTTTCTATTTCATAAATTGCCCCCTCTGTTGACCAAGGAAACATCTCCAACTCAGTGGAAAAAGATGAAGTGGTCAGAAGATTAAATTTGGACAAGTGTGGTAACATGTAAACTGAGTTCCAAAAAGCTGCCAATCTTGGTTAAAACTACCAGGCTACCTGGGACACTTCCAACCCCACAGCTGTCCAAGTATTGGAAAGAACTCACTCCACAGGAAAAGAAAACACAGGAAAAATGCCTCAATCCAGAGGGAGTGCGTTGCTGGAAAGATGTCAAGAGTCCATTTGCTGTGTCTCTGGTGTCATAAATCATGACTTCTTGGTTGTATGACTAGCTATTTTTCACATTTTTGGTAAGGTCCTGGGGGCCACATCTGTCTTTACTTTCTTATAAGGCCCTGACTGTGCTTTTAATGGACACTATTGAACGCTAAAAAGTCAAAATCGTTTTTTTCAGGTCTGGCTATTTCTCTTGAATTCAGATTCATGCTCACTTCACTTTGAGTCCTTAGAAAATTTCAAACATATTTGGCTAAAAACACTTTGAAAAACGCTCCTAGAAAATATGCAATCTTCCAGAACCAAACCCTGTAAGTTTAGGATAGAGTATGCTGTGAAAGCCAGAGACTCAATGTTCAGAATAATTTAAATTAGATCACTTCTGGTTTTAAAAAAAGTGTCTAAACATGATTTTGGTGAATGACGTCATTTAAAATGTATATAGTACCAACCCTTTCCAGATTTTTTTTCCACCCTCCATTCCCAATCCAGGCCCATAATCCTTAAGAATTCTACACGGTTCCATCCCAGTGAAGCCATGGGGTATAATCAGAATAGAAATGTGAAAGAGGTCTTAATAAAAGAGGTTAGGTTGATACTACTTACATATGTTTTTCAGAATTTTTATTCTCCAAGGTATGTGTGTGTGTGAGAAAGAAGGACAACCACCCCTGGGAAGGATGGGAGAGGGGTTGTCATTTAGTCATTCAGTAAATAAAGCTAACTGCCAAGCACTCAGCTAAGCCCCAGGGAAAAACACAGATGTTTAGGGAAAAAAAATAAGTGTTTGTAAATAGGAAGGGTCCTCAAAAGATGAAGCACCAGGCACCAGGGGCACGCAAACCCAGGGAGGGCCAACATGGGCTTCCCAGCAAGCATGAGTCCTAGGCTGAGGATAGTCAGGTGAAAGGGGGCAGGAAAGCACAGTGCTCCAGGCAACAAATACAGCAGGTTAGAAGGCCCCAAGAGCCTGGCATATTTGACAAACTCACAGGAGCTCGGTCCAGCAGAAGCAGAGACACCCACCCAGAGATTAGAGATGCCTCCAGAGAGATAGTGAAGTTCAGGGAGGGCCTCATCTGTCAGGTAAGGATGTTGACCTTGATGTTTAATGGAAATCCACCTGGTGTTAAGTAGTGGAGTGACATGATCTGCTCTGTCTTTATAAAACATCACTCTAGCTACCGTGAGGAGATTGGAGGGGGGCAAGACTGGGTATGATAACTGCAATATTCAAGATTGTGGTAGTTAGATTCAGTTGTCAACTTGGCCAGGTGAAGGCACCTAGTTCTGTTGCTGCGGACATGAGCCAATGGTACGTGAACCTCATCTGTTGCTCATTACATCTTCAGTCGGCTAGGAGGTGTGCCTGCTGCAATGAATGATGTTTGACTTAATTGGCTGGTGCTTAAATGAGAGAGCTCAATGTAGCACAGCCCAAGCAGCTTGGCATACCTCATCTCAGCACTCGCAGTTCAGCCCAGGCCTTTGGAGATGCAGAAAGGAATCACCCCCGGGAAAGTTGTTGGAACCCAGAGGCCTGGAGAGAAGACCAGCAGAGACCATCCTGTGCCTTTCCACATAAGAAAGAACCTCAGTTGAAAGTTAGCTGCCTTTTTTCTGAAGAACTAACAGAATAAATCCCCTTTTATTAAAAGCCAGTCCATCTCTGGTGTGCTGCATTCTGGCAGCCAGCAAACTAGAACAGAGATACAAAGAGAACTGGTTGAAGGCTCCCAAGAAGGCTGAGTTTACTTGGTGATTGATTGGATGTGGGGAATAAAAGAGATTTAACTCAGAGTTTCTAGCTGAGCAGCAGAGGGCATGGCAATTTGTCCCCTAAGGGGGGTCGATTTGTGAGGAAATGGGTGCCTGTTATGAATATGCTGGGTTTGAGAGACCAGATTTCCACATTCTTCTTTCTCTTAGTCCAGTCATCCCAAACAGACAATATCCTCTATTTCTCTATCCTAAATCACAGGAAGATAGAGTTGGAAAGAATCTTAGAAATTATGTAGTCCACTCATTCCACTTCTGAGAAAACTGAGACCCAGGGAGTTTAGGGGCTCCCCCAAAGATACATAGGAGTCTAATCTCTTTAGTCAGCGCTCCTGGCCCCTCCACATCCTCTTTTCACAGTTTTCATACTCATCGCCTTATCTGCTTTCCTCTCATTCAAACATGAGCAGTCTTTGGTCTTCTTACTAATTGGGGCCTCTGAATATAAAAGTCGTATATTCAAGAAGATAAAAATAATCAGAAACAGCTGAAAAGTTTAAAAGCAGTTTAGGTTGGTCTCCAGTCAAACAACTCATGGGAGTCTCCAGATAGGTCATTTCACCTTTCATCGTGAATACTTAAAAAATAGCCTAAAACATTAAGGATCCATTATCTCTCCTAATACGGATTTCTAGCTCTCCATCTTCGTGCACCACAATTTCAATTATTTGTCATATGACTTCCTATAAAATTCAACTCTTCTAACCAATGTGGTTAGGATTTGCAATATTTCTCTTGGTTGGGTGAAGGAATGAAACTGATTTCATTGAGCTTCCATTTTTATAATCGACTAGAGGGAAATGGTGCACGTCAGAAATGGTGCAATATTTAATGAGGGAGCAAAACCAAACACATGACCCCATGCAAAGGAAAAGTGCTTACCTGAGGCGGGGGTCCTTGAAGGTGTCGAGGTATGCTGGGTAGCTCCATCCAATTTTATTCCCTTTACATCGAAGCTCTACACTTTGTCCCGCCATCAGACTCAGGGTAGCATCGGGTTTCTGGAAAAGTCCTTTATCCATCACCTGGATCATTATAGACTGTGTCTTCGGTATTGGGTCGGGTGAGTCCCTGTCCTTTATTTTAGGGATTTTGGGTTTCACCTTTTTGTTGGTGGGCTTGATTTTGTTCTCTCCTGGCTCCTTTGGACGCTTGTTCTTGGGAGGATGTTGGCCGGCCACTGGTGCAGATGTGAAGAGAGAAGAATGGGTAATAAACTGACACCTTTGGCTGATCTTTTTTTTTTTTTGGCATGGACAGGCTCCGGGAATCGAACCCGGGTCTCTGGCATGGTAAGCGAGAACTCTGCCACTGAGCCACTGAGCCACTGTTGCATGCCCTGTAGCTGATTATTTTAATACCCCCCCTCCCCTATGTGTCAAAATCATTTTCCATAATAGTCATGGAAGAATTATTTTCTTGACCTATTCTTTAGTTTTCTTTTTTTTGCATGGGCAGGAACCCGGAATTGAACCCGGGTCTCTGGCATGGCAGGGGAGAATGCTGCCTCATTCTTTACTTTTAAAACAATTAATAATTAAAAAGCAAGATAGTTCAGCTTCAAAGATAGTATTCAAATTCAGTAAAAGATTTCGTGTATGAACTAAAATTTGCACTTTCCAAGCAAAAATATGGTTCCTTAAAGTTCACAGTCTGCCTCACCATCTCCAAGCAGTCACATGGAATGACAGAATTGAAGCCATGCAAGTTCTGTTTCTTGTCTTTGCAGCCTCCGTGTGATCATTGTTTGTTTTGAATTTACTGTTTAAATGGCAACAAGCAGTGCAAGGGCTGGAAACACTGGAAGAGGACTCAAAGGGTTCCAAACCATTATGATCCCCCAGAACAAATGCATGATTGGGGTCTGTGTGTGTCAGGAGCTGACAATGCCCATGTAGGATACATTGCTTATTAAAGGCTATGCAATAAATGCGTGCTAATTTAAATTTTATATTCAAATTATTAAAACTCGACAGTAACTACAGCAATGTTTAGAACCTAACCAAAAAAAAATATTTTGGAGGGAGGAGTATTTTGTCACCAACACTTTTGAGAATTGTTGGCAAATGATGACAATAAAAAGCCGACTTTCACTTGGTTTTATTAATGTCTTTAACTTCTCTACAGACAGCACATCCTACAGCAGGCTGTTCCCATTTGCTTGCACCCAAAGCAGACTGCTGCCATCACTCTGCCCTTGGTAGACCACTGGGCTCTAGGAATTTCATCTATCCACCAGGGCTCCCACGGCCAAGCAGGTGGGTCCAGGTAGCAAGGATGAAAAGGAAACCAGACCGTTTTCAGTTTGTCCTTCTGTCTGCCTAAGCTCAAAGGCTCTCATGATATATGCTCGTGGAATTACAAAATGTCCAAACTTATTGGATCCTTAGACATTTAGCTAAAGTCCTCACATATTCGATTTAAAAATAAAGAACGTCTTTCCAGTGCCTGCCTATGCAAAAAAAATAAAAATAAACACATAAAAGACATCTTGAAAAGTTAAATGAATTGCACAAAGTCACTCAGCTGGTAAGGGCCAGAATGCAGGCGTATAGAACTCAGGTCTCCTGACCCCCATTCCAAGTAGATGAGCATCGTAGATGTATTTTGAATAAATAAGCACACAAACCAGGAATTACAAGGCATTTATAGAAAATGGAAAAATGTGATAGACCATGAGAAAAGCAATCAAAATCTCAACTGGTTTGGACTCAACTGTGTCATGATGAATTTTCTTTGTGTGTTGCCCTTTGACCTTAGCAATTGGAGCCATTTAGCCTCCATTCTTAGTCCAGCCTGCCCCAGACTCTGGAACCAACCTCACCCTGAGGAACCCTCAGCCACTAGTTCCCCATCAATATCCATTCCTTCCTTAGATGCTGACTTCTCTGGGTCTGTATGTCTGGCCCCCAAGCCCTGCTCTCTTTTCCATGACCTCAGATTCAGTTTGATCTCACTGCCTTCTCCTAAACAAAAGTTTCCTCTCATTTCCCTTCCTTCCTCTAACCTATTTCTCTGGGTCACAGGCCCTGCTGAGCTCTCTTAGGCCTTCCAGAGAGCAGAGTTAGGTACTTGAACTCCAGGAGTACCAATACCTCTGTTGAGCCAGCTGATTGCCACATCTTCCACGGACCCTGCACACTGAGTTTATTTGCACCTGTGGTTCTAATGACAGATGAAGATAGGCTGTGGGTACATACACAGCTCTCCAACCTCCCAGAGAAAGAAGTAGGGTAGCTGTTGGGAATACGTCAGAACCAACAAAGCTAAACTATTCCAGCAACATCAGTAGAAAAGCATGAACCTCAGTTTTGCAAAAATCACAACTTTTTTTTAAAGATAGAAAATAAAAACCCTGTCATAATGATGTTCAAGAAAGCTGTGCCTCCTAAATATTTTTGTCGTGCTATGCTTATGACATTAAAGGACATCTGGATTGTGACCATGTCTGATTTGGCATGTGTCATCACTGACCAAGACTTCTTTAACATAAAAAAGGAAGTCAAGCTAATAAAAAATCGACAATCACCACCTATAAATCTTATGGAATGTAAGCAACTTGTGCAACTTGTCTGAGTTCTAAGCTGTCATGTCTTATGTGGCAGGCCTATTCAGGAACATTAGATTGCCAAATATGGGTGTTAGTCATCCAAATGTTTGCTATCATTCCTCCAAAATTAATTTGACTTTTTGACCAAAGAGACCCAGCAGGTGATCTGACTCTACAGTTAGATAGTTAGATCTGCCTGGCCATGGAATTGATCCAAGGTTGGACATTTTAACACGCAGTTATAGAACAGATTTCAAAGTTTTGTAGGTTCCACAGTTTCAGGTTTTTCCTTCTAAATGCTTTAAGACACTGGAGACTAAAAAGATATATCAATATAATGATTCCATAATCATACTCATTTGCTAAATCTTAACTGCTCTGTCATGTTTAACTTTTTTAAAGACTATGACTCTTCCACACATACAAATCATTTTCCAAAGGTCTAAAAATAAAAGAAATTGTACTGTAGATAAATAAAAATGAAAGTCCATTACTATTACTTTTTTTGGTAGGTTGTTTTTCTTTAACTTTTTATTTTGAATAATTTCACACTAACAAGACAATTGCAAAAATAATACAAACCCCATCAGAGAGCTCCAATATACCCTTCTCTCCTTCTCTCCTCATCTCTCTCTCTATTTCCTGAATATTTTAGAGGAGGTGGCAAACATATTCCTTTAACACATCATACTTCCATGTACATTTCCTAGGAACAAGGATATTCATTCATGTAATCACCTTAAGTGTAGTCATCAAGTTCAAAAAATTTGACATTAATATAAGCTTATGTTCTATATTCCAATTTCTGTTGTCTCAGTAACGTCCTTTTAAGCTTTTTTTCCTCTATTCTTAAATCTCATCCAGTATCGTGCATTGCATTTAATTGTCATTATCTCTTTTATTTCTCATTTTTCTTTTTTCTTTTAATTGTGGAGACATAAACAGAACGTAAATCTTCCCATCCCCTCCCCTCCCAGCCATCTCATCCCATGGGATTAATGCATTCATAGCGTTGCAATATCCTCACTACCATCCATTACTAGAACTTTCCCTTCACCCCGGACAGGAGCACAGCACTCATTTCACATTAACTCCCCATGGTCCCTGACCCCCATCCCTGGTAACCTATTTTCTCCTTTCAGTCTCTATGAGATTGTATATTCTCTGATATTTTCTATGTGGGAACCACGGGACTTACATTTAACATCCTGAATTCATAATGACCTCATTTGCTTTGATACTTTACTTCAATAGCATACATGAACTATGCTGTTATACCCCTCTATTCCTCCACCTCTATGTGGTTCTTGTCAAAATTACAGATTTAGACATGAGTTCCAAATCACTGATTTATCATTACATTTTATGCATGTGCCTTTCAAATCATACAGGAAATAAAGGTGGAGTTACAAATCAAAAATGCAATAGTACTGCTATTTATAGTTACCCATGTAACTGTACCCATTATCTTTAATGGAGATCTTTATTTCTTCATGTGTCTTCAGAACCTCCTTTAGCTTTTCTTGGAGGGTTGATCTAGTGATGGCAAACCCCCCTCAATTTCTGTCTGTTTGGAAATGTCTTAATCACTCCCTTATCTTTGAAAGACAGTGTTGCTGGATATAGAATTATTGGTTGGCAATTTTTTGCATTTAACACTTTAATATGTCTTTCCATTGCCTTCTTGCCTCCATGGTTTCTGGTGGAAAATCAGCACTTGATCTTACTGAGGCTCCCTTTTATGTGACACTTTACTGCTCTCCTGCAGTTTTCAGAATTCTCTCTTTACCTTTGGAATTCGACAGTGGGCTCTATTTAGGCTTATCCTGTTTGGAGCTCATGGGGCATCTTGGCTGCATATATTCATATTTTCATGAAACTGGGAACATTTTCAGCCATGATTTCCTTGAATATGCTCTCTGCCCCTTTCTCTCTTTATCCTTCTTTGGAGCTTTCGCAATATGTATAGTGATGCACTTGATGGTATCCCACAGGTTTCGCAGGCTCTGTCACTTCTCTTCATTCTTTTTCCTTTCTGTTCCTTACCCTGGATGATTTCAATTTTCTTGTCTTCAACTTCACTGATTCTTTCTTCATGATTCTGTCCAATATGCTTTTGAACCCCTCTAGGGAATATTTAATTTCAGTTACTGTGGTCTTCAGCTGTGTTTAGTTACTTTTCAAAATCTCCATCTCTGTTGATAGTCTCTTTGTATTCACCTAGCATTTTCCTGATTCCTTTACTTCTTTCATCATGTTTTCATTTAGTTCTATGAGCATATTTCGGATCACTTTTAAGAAGTTTTTCTCTGGAATAGCCCAGGTCTGATCCTTCTAATTGATGATTCTTGATGCTTTAATCTTCTTTGCCTGGCCTATCACTTCCTGTTTCTTTGTATGTTTTGTAATCTTTTGTTGGAACCCGGACATTTTGCTATTTTCATGTATCACTAGAATTCAGACTCTGAAGTTTCTATTTTAAGTTGTATACAGCTCATTTTACATCAGAGCTTTCCTTGAATGCCAGGATTTAAAAAAAAGTGGGGGGGGGGACAATTTTTCCATTCTTTGCAGATGGACCTGTGTAAGTAAGTGTCTCGAGAATTTGTCCATGCAATGAATTTAAAGAATAGCCCTTCTACACATGTGTCTCATCCTGGGCATATGTATTTGGCCCTGAATTCTTCCATTTACATGGATATAAATGTCCCCTCTTCCCTGGGAAACAGTTTTCCCATGGTCCCAGGCACTACACAGCATGCCCTACAGCCAGCAATACCTTGCCCCAGGCAGCAAGACTTGACTACTGTCCCATAGCATTCTCAGAATCACCTTCTAAATGCAGGACAAATTCTGAGACATGAGTCCCTCAGGCCACCACCCGACAGACTGGGACAGACATACATGCTCCCAGTAAGTGCATGAGGATTACTCTGCCTCCTTTGGAACTGGGACCCTGGAGCTGCGTGGGCCGGCTCTGTGCAGAGCTGGAAGGGGTGGCAGTGGGGCCAGCTATGGCACCACTAGATCTTATTGCTTTTATTTTTATTTATTTATTCATTTAAAAAAATTTAAATTTTGTATGCTTTATGGCATGGGTCACATTTCATTCTTTTTCCATATGAGTTTCCCGCTATTGCAGCACCATTTGTTGAAGTTTTTGTTTGTTTGTTGGCTTGTTTGGTTGTTTCGGGGAAAGTGCTTGGGCCAGGAATCTAACCTGGGTCTCCCACATGGCAGGTGAAAATTCTACCACTAAACTACCCCCACACTCCAATCCTATTGCTTTTAAGTAGCCTTTTTCATAATTCAATGCTTACCCGATTACTTCAGTCCTTTAACTGTTTTCTGGGTCTTTGAAAAAGACATTTCTTGCCAGTTCTTGCTGGCTGTTCAAAGCTTCAGTGGGAGACAGAGCCCTGCAGCTTCCTATTCGGCCATGTTGATTGGGAAAGTTCCCACTACCTTTGAGACTAATGCATAATATATTAAGGAGAAATGGGTGGTAGATGCAAAAAACACCAAATAGCTTTACCTACTTCAGGTTCTGCATCTGCTACTTACTAGTTGTATGACCTTGGGAAGTTACCTACCTTCTCTCTGCCTTGGTTTCCTCATGTAAATTGAGGATGATACAGTAATAATTCCTATCTCATGGGCTGTTGTGGGGATTAAATAAGTTAATATGTTTAAAATGCTGAGAGTAGTGTCTGACCCATACTAAATGCTAAGGACTACTTGTGGATTTGTGGTTGCTGATATCTCATGAGCGCTCCATGATAAATCTGAGATGGAGGCAAAACAGCTATTATTCTTTCTAATTTACAGGTGAAAATTTGAGATCACAGATGCTGACTAGCCCAGCCCAAGTGCTTAAGAAGGCACTGAAAAATCCGACTTTTGACCCCAAGTCTAGACTCTTCTCTGATTTATTCCATTGCCTCTCCACTCACTTGGAGATTAGTATATTGCTGCAGTTTTGTTTTATTTGCATAAGGCATATGCACAGCACCGTTGTCTAAGTGGATTTTTTGTTTGAAACGCCCCCACTATTGACAAGGAGTTCCAAGTCAAACAGAACTTGACGCTGGGTAAGAGCACAGCCCTCCTGGAGGTGCTGGAGATGCTTTTTCCAAGGCATACATTGGAATCCCCAAGTGAGGAGCTGTTGCTCAAAGGCACATCTCCAAAATGAATGGACAAATGTTACAAAGCAAAAAGTAAGCAGGACAAAGGACTGTAACTCCTCAACATCCACTGAGGATAACAGACAATAAAACTAATTAGATAAAGGTGATCTATTACCCTCTAACTCTATAGAATTGTATTGAAGGAGAAAATAAATTCATTAGAAACACATTGGCTTCTGATTAGAAAAGGATCATATGTTAAACACATCAAAGAGCTATGGCTGTTTTCATTTCATTTTGTTTTGTTTTCTCCCTGATAAGCAATTATGGGGAAAGTCTTGTCCTGAGGATAGCATCAAAATAACCATCCAAAACATTTTCTGTGTTATCATATTTGTATCTTATGTGTTCCCCAATTAATTAAATAAATGGAGAGACATGCCCCACTCTCTTTTCCCATTCTTCATGAAACACCTGATAGGAACACATGTGTTGTTCCATGAGCAAACTAAGAAGGTGGGAGCAATGGCACCGGGGACTTGAAAATGTAGAGAGATTACAGCTTTTCTTTTCCCTACTCCTTTTGAGAACCCACTCCAAAAACATCTTCCCACTACAGGACAGCATTTTCGTATAATTGCTTGTAAGGATTATATACTTCTATTCCAGGATAAAGACCTTAATTTGGAACATCTTCAGAACACTTATTAAGGTGTCCAGGATACCACACAGTCTCAGTTTTCCTCCTATATCACAGACACCACCCGCTTAGTCTCTCTTTGGCAGATCTTCCTCATCTTCTTTTCATGCACAATCTGAACCCAGTTCACACAACTTTTCTCTAACCACACTCAGTCTCTACGTGACCTCACACAGTTCTCATGGTTTTAGCAGCATTTATATGCTGAAAATTGCCCTATCTCCCTCCTGACCTTGCCTGTAAACCCCAGATCTGGGTATTCTATTGCTTAGTCAGTGTTTCAATTTGCTAAGGCTGCCAGAATACAATATATCAGAAATGGATGGGCTTTTACACAGGGGATTTATTAGGTGGCAAATTTACAGTTCTAAGGCCATGAAAATGTCTGAGCTAAGGCATCAACAAGAGGATACCTGGACTCTGAAGAAAGGCTACCAGCATTTGGAGTACCTCTGTCAGCTGGGAAGGCACATGGCTGGTGTCTGCTGCTCCTTGCTCCTGGTTTGTTGTTCTCAGCTTCTGATTCCAGTGGCTTTCTGTTTGTGTCCTGCAGGTCCTCTCTTAGCTGCTCCAGGGCAAACTCTGGATTTTGTCACTTAGCTTGGCATCTCCTGGACATTTTCTTTTCTAAGCATCTGTGCTTTCTCCAAAATGTCCCCTCTTAAATGACTCCAGTAAGAGGATTAAGACTCACCTTGAATGGGTAGGGTCATATTTCCATGGAAACAACCTAATCAAAAGTTCCCATCCAACAATCGATCTGCCCCACAAGATTGGATTAAAATAACTTGGTTTTTCTGGGGTACATAACAGTTTAAAACCAGCACACTCAGCATCTCCACTTGCAAGACTAATAGGCATCTCAAATTTACCATGTCTAAAACTGAACTCAGGATGCCACTTCAGTTCTGGCTCCTTTCCCCAGTGTCTACTATATCAGTAAAGGGCACTTCTATTCATTCAATTGCTCAAGCCAATACCTTGAAGTCATGTGTGAATCTTTTCTTTCTTTCCCATGTCACATCCAATCCAACAGCAAATAACTCTTGGCTTTGCCTTCAAAAAAGATCCCAAACTCAGGCTGTTCTCCCTATATCCACTACTAACACACTGGGCCAATCACTTCCACCAGACTATTAAAATAATTGCACAAACAGAATCTCTACTTTCACCCTAGCATTCCTACCACCAAAAACAAAAATCAGACTATGGACACTCCTCTGTGACTTTTGCCTAATTCATGATAAAATTCAAAGTCATATCCAAGTCTTACAAGTCTTTATAGGATCTATGATCTGGTCCCAGTTACTTTATTTAAAGCAGTTTTATTGAGATATATTCATACACCATACAATCCCCCTAAAATATGAAATCAATAGTTCATAGTATCATCACATAGTTGTGCATTCATCACCATGATCAATTTTAGAACATTTTCATTACTCAAAAAAAAAAAAAAAAACAACAAATAAGGGAGGGCAATGGTGGTTCAGTGGCAGAATTCTCACCTGCCATGCCAGAGACCCAGGTTCAATTACTGGAGGCTGTCCATGTTAAAACAAAACAAAACATTCCATATTCCCTATCTGCCACTATTAATGACCCTTAGCATTGGTATGGTACATTTGTTACTATTGATGAAATAATATTAAAATATTCCTGTTAGCTATAGTCCACAGTCTGCATTAGGTGCATTTACCTCCATATACCACTCTATTATTAACTCTTGTAATAGTAACTACATGTCTATTAGTATTACTATTAGAACTAGTATTTTAGTTCTAGTTCATGGAAGAACATTCTTAAATTTGTACTATTAGCCACAGTCATCATCCACCACAGGGTTCACTCTGTTATACAGTCCCGTGTTTTATCCTCTAGCTTTCCTTCTAGTGACACGCACAACCCCAAACTTTGCCTTTCAACCATAGTCAAGGCACCATTCCTTACACTCACCATAACATACCACCATCACCTCTACCCACTTCCAAACTTTAAAATTCAACCTAGTTTAAAATTCTGCACACATCAAGCAAGCATTCCTGGTAACCCACAGTTTAGATTTTTAGCTTTATGAGTTTACTTATTATAATTAAAATTCGTGTGAGATCATACATTATTTGTCCGGTTGTGTCTGACTTCTTTCACTCAACATAATGTCTTCAAGGTTCATCCATGTTATTGCATGCTTCTGGATTTCATTCCTTCTTACTGCTGCATAATATTCCATCACACACACATATATATACACAACATTGTGTTTTCCCATTCATCAGTTGATGGACACTTGGGTTGTTTCCCTCTTTGGGCAAGTGTGAATAATGCTATTATAAACATCGGTTTCAAGTGTCTGTTCGTGCCCCTGCTTCTGAGTATACACCTACTAGTGGCATTGCTGGGTCATATGGCAGTTCCACACTTAGCTTCCTGAGGAAATGCCAAGCTGACTTCAACAGCAGCTGTAACATTGTACATTCCCCACAACAGTTAAGTGTTCCTATTTCTCCACATTCTCTTCAACATTGCTTTCTGTTGCTTAATAGTCACCATTCAATAGGTTTTGATTTACATTTCCCTGATAGCTTGTGATGTTGAGCATATTTTCATGTGCTTTCAGCCATTTTTATTTCCTCTTTGGAAAACTTTATAATCATGTCTTTTGCCTATTTTTAAATTGTTGTCTTTTTATTGTTGAGTTGTAGAATTTATTTATATATTCTTGACCTTAAACCCTTATCAGATATGTCACTTCCAAATATTTTCTCCTTTTCACCTTTTTGAAAAAGTCTTTTGATGCTCCAAAGCATCCAGTCTTGAGGAGGTCCCATATATCTTTTTTCTTTCCACTGCTTGTGCTTTGGGTGTGAAGTCGAAAAAACCACTGTCCATAAGATCTTACAGATGCTTCTCTACATTTTTTTAGGGAGTTTTATGATAATGTCTCTTATATTTAGGTGTTAGGTCCACTTTGAGTTCATTTTGTATTATGTGTGAGATAGGCATCCTCTTTCATTATGATGGATATGGACATCCACTTCTCCCAGCACTATTTGTTGAAGAGACTGTTCTGTCCTAGTTGAGTGGACTTGGCATCTTTGTCAAAAATCAATTGACCATAGATGTGAGGGTCTATTTATGAACTTTAAATTTGGTTCCATTGATCAATATGCCTATCTTTATGCCAGTACCATGCTGTTTTTTTGTTTGTTTGTTTTGTTTTGTTTTGTTTGCATGGGTAGGCACAGGGAACTGAACCCAGGTCTCCGGCATGGCAGGCAAAAACTCTGCCTGCTGAGCCACCGTGGCCCATCAGTAGCATGCTGTTTTGACCACTGTGGCTTTATAATATGCTTTATAGTCCAGACATGTGACTCCTCCAAATTCATTTTTCTTTTTCATAATGTTTTTGGCTATTTGGGGCCCCTTACCCTTCCGAATAAATTTGATTCTTGGCTTTTCCAGTTATGCAAAGTAGGTTGTTGAAATTTTGATTGGGATTGTGTTGAATCTGTAAATCAATTTGAGAAGAATTGTCATCTTAATGATATTTAGTCTTCTGAATCATGAACAAAGAATGTCTTCCATTTTTAGCTCTTCTTTGATTTCTTTGAGTGATGTTTTATACTTTTCTGTGTGCAGGTCTTTACATCCTTGGTTAAATTTATTCCTAGTATTTCATCCTTTTAGTTTCTATTGTAAATGGAATTTTTTCTTGATTTCCTTCTAAGATTTTTCATTACTAGTATATTGAAACACTACTGATTTTTGTGTGTTGCTCACATCTCCCACCATTTTGCTGAACTTGTTTATTAGCTTTAGTAAATAGATTTTTGGGGGGACTTTCTAAACATAGGATCATGCTGTTCTAGTTTGTTTGCTGCTGGAATGCAATACACCAGAACTGGAATGGCTTTTATAAAAGAGAATATTAAAGTTGCAACTTTACAGTTCTAAAGCTGTGAAAATGTCCAAATTAGGCAAGCTATGAAAATGTCCAATCTAAGACATCCAGGGAAAGGCACTTTGGCCAGTTCAAAAAGGCTGGTGACCGTCAGGGTTTCTCTGCCAGCTGGAAAGGCACATGGCAAGATCTGCTAGCTTTCTCTTCCCCGGGTCTCTGTCTGTTCTGTTGGCTCTGCCAGTTCTGGTGGCTCTTTCCAAAGTGGTTCCCTTTTAAAGGGCTCCAGTAAGCAACGCCACCTTGAATGGGTGGAGACGCATCTCCATGAAAACCATCTAATCAGAAGTTACCACCCAATATTGGGTGTTTCATGGAAATAATCAAAAAGCTCCCACCCAGCAATATTGAATGAGGATTAAAGAAATTGGCTTTTCTGGGGTACACAACAGATTCAAACCAGCAAACATGCCATCTACAAACAGTGAATGTTTTACTCCTTCCTTTCTTATTAACTGCTTTTTATTTCTCTTACCTGGGGCTGCTCTAACTAGAATTTCTAGTATGAAGTTGAATTACAGCAACGGCAATGGGCATCCCTTTTTTGTTTCTGATCTTAAAGGGAAAGCTTTTAGTCTTTCACCATTGAGAACAATGTTAACTGTGGGTTTTTCATATGTCTTTTATCATGTTGAGGAAATTTCCTTCCATTCTTATCTTTCGAAGTGTTTTTATTAAGAAAGGATGCTGGATTTTTTCCTGTGTCAATTGAAATGATCATGAGGTTCCCCCCTCAATATGTTATTGTGATTTTCTGTGTTAAACCACTGTTGCATACCTGAGGTAAAACCCGCCTGATCATGGTGTATAATTTTTTAATATGCTATTTGATTCAATTTGGAAGTATTTTTTTGAGGATTTTTGCATCTATGTTCATTAGAGATATTGATCTAAAATTGTCTTTTCTTGTAGTATCTTTATCTGGCTTTGGTATAACGGTGATGTTAGCTTCAAAGAATGAGTTAAGTAGTATTCCCTCCTCTTCAGTTTTTCAGAAGAGTTTGAGTGGGACTGGTATTCATTCTTCCAGGAATGATTGGTAGAGTTGATCTTTGAAGCCATGCAATCCTAGGCTTTTCTTTCTTGGGAGGTTTTTCATCACTAATTCACTAATTTACTTGGGATTGGCTTGGTGAGAGCTACCATTTCTTGCAAAGACACTGCAGGTTGATCATGCGCTTCTAGGAAGTTGTCCATTTCATCTAAGTTGTCTAATTTGTTGGCATATAGGTGTTCAACGTATCCTCATATGCTCTTTTTTTAATTTCTCTGGGGTCAGTGGTAATGTCCTCCCTCTCATTTCTGATTTCATTTATTTGCATCTTCTCTTTGTCAATCTAGCTAAGGGTTTGTCAATTTTATTAATCTTCTTGAAGAACCAACTTTTGGTTTTGAGGATGCTCTTTATTGTTTTTTTTTCCTTATTGTTGTTCTGAATTTATTTCTGCTCTAATATTTGTTATTTCTTTCCTTCTGCTTGCTTTGGGGTTAGTTTGTTGTTCTTTTTCTAGTTCTTCCAGGTGTTCAGCTAGGTCTTTGATTGTAGCTCTTTCTTCTTTTTTAATGTAGGCATTTAGGGCTACAAATTTCCCTCTAAACATTGTCTTCATTGCATCCTATAAACTTGATATCTTGTGTTCTCATTTACATTCACTTCCAGATATTTACTGATTTTTCTTGAAATTTCTTCCTTGACCCGCTGATTGTTTAAAAGTGTGTTTTCTTTTCTTTTCTTTTTTTTTTTTGCATGGGCAGGCTCCGGGAATCGAACCCGGGTCTCCGGCATGGCAGGCGAGAACTCTGCCTGCTGAGCCACCGTGGCCCGCCCAGGAGTATGTTTTTTAACCTCCATATATTTGTGAATTTTCCTGTTCTCCACCTTTTATTGATTTCCAGCTTCATTCCATTATGGTCATAGAAAGTGCTCTGTATTATTTCATTCTATTTAAATTCATTGAGACTTGTTTTGTGACGCAGCTTGTGGTTTATCCTGGAGAATGATCCATGAGCACTTGAGAAGAATATATATCCTGCTGTTTTGTGATGCAATGTTCCATAAATGTCTGTTAGGTCTAGTTCATTTATCATTTTATCCATGTTCTCTATTTCCTTATCGATCCTTTATCTAGATGTTCTATTGATTGGTGAGAGAAGTGTATTGAAGTCTCCAACTATTATTGTAGAGATGTCTACTTCTTCCATCTGTAATGCCAGTGTTTGCCTAGTGTATTTTGGGGCACCTTAGTTAGAGGCATAATTACTTATGATTATTTATTCTTGGTGGATTGCCCCTTTTAGAAACATAGTGTCCTCTTTGTCTTTTATAGTTTGTTGTTTGATAGTGTATCTACCTAGCTCTCTTTTTAGTTCCTGTTTGTGTGGAATATCTTTTTCCAGGCCTTTCACTTTCAACCTATTTGTATCCTTTGGTTTAAGGTGAGTCTCTTGCAGACAGCGTATAGATGGATCATATATTTTCCCTCCAGAATGCCAATTTATGTCTTTTGATTGGACAGTTTAATCCATTAAAATTCAATGTTGTTACTGTTTAGGCAGTACTTACTTCAACCAATTTATCCTTTGGGGGGGCTTTTATAAATCATATCTTATTTTTTTTCTCTCCATGTATTCTTTCAGTTGCTTTTACTGATATTCTTTTATTTCTACACTTTGTCTTTCAAGCCTCTCTCTTTGTCTTTTCTTCTCAGCCTGCAGAACGCACTTTAATATTTCTTGTACGACAAGAATTCTTGTTAGCAAACTTGCTCAGACTCTGTTTACTTGTGAACATTTTAAACTCTCCCCCATTTTTGAAGGCCACTTTTGCTGGATAATGATTTCTTGAATTCTTTTTTTTTTTTTATATGGGCAGGCACCGGGAATCGAACCCGGGTCCTCTGGCATGGCAGGTGAGCATTCTTGCCTGCTGAGCCACTGTGGCCCGCCCTGGATAATGATTTCTTGACTGGAAGTTTTTCTCTTTTGCTCTCTTAAATATATCATACTGCTGCCTCCCCGCCTCTACAGTTTCTGATGAGAAATCGATATCTAATCATATTCTGATTCCCTTTTATATGATGAAATGCTTTTCTTTTGCTTCTTTCAGAAATCCATCTTATCATTACCATTTGGCATTCTGATTAGTATATGTTTCAGAGAGGGCTTATTAGGGTTTATTCTGTTTTTGAAGTACATTGTATTTCTTGGACTTGTATTCTTATATCTTTCACAAGAGTTGGGAAAATTTCTGCCATATTTCCAGAAATATTCTTTCTGCCCCTTTTCTCCTCTCTTCACCTTCTGGGACACCCATGATGTGTATGTTTGTGTGCTTTGCTTTGCCATTCAACTTCCTGAGACCCTGCTCAAATTTTCCCTTTCTTTTCTCTATCTGTGCTTTTGTCCACATGGACAAAAGACAGGACATTTGGATGTCCTGTGTTCTAGGTCACTGATTCTTTCTTTTGTTTGTTCAAACCTGCTGTTGTATGCTTCTGGCATATTTCTAGTCTTATGTATTGTGCCTTTCATTCCCATAAGATCTGTTATTTTCTTTGCATGCTTTCAAATTATTCAAATTATAGTCTCACCCAGTGTCTTCTTAATTACTCTTTATCTCTTCAGCCATATTTTCCTTCATCTCCTTGAATTGGTTTAGGAGATTTGTTTTTAATATCTTTGATTAGTTGTTCCAAATTCTCTATTTCCTCCGACTTTTAAATATTTTTCTGGTTTTTGGGCCATGTCTTCTTGTTTCTTAGTATAGCTTGTAGTTTTTTACTGGTATCTGGGTATATGATTGATGCAATTATTCTGAGGGTCAGTTTCCCTCTTTAGTCTAGTATTTGGTTGTTGATTGATTTATATTAAAGCTCTTCTTTGGTACTTGGTTTGTCAGTATTTCCCAGCCAAAACAGGGCCAGGGACACACACATGGGGTGCAGACCAGTTCCAAAGGGCCCTGGGGAGAGGGTCAGGAAAGCAGCTTCCCAAGACTGCCCTTTCCCAGGCTGCCCAGTAGATGGCACTCTTCGACCATCTATTCCCCATGGCTCGCAAAGCCAGAGTATTTTCACATCTCGGTCTGCTCTGCTCCTGAGGCAGGTGAAAACAATGGCATTGACGGTGCTGTGGGCACCTGTCAGAAAGAGGCCTGGGCTGTGGGACCCAGGGGTCCAATTTAGCCCATCAACAGTTGGGCCAGAACTGTACCTGTCTCCCTCTGTTCCTGGGGGAGGGTAGGCTTCCACAGCTCTCCCAGTCTGCAGCAGCCCATGACTCAGGAGTGGGGCCAATTGGAAGCTGCTTGCCTGGAGGGTGGGGGATGGGTGCAGGGAGCTGGGGCTCAGCAAGTTACTTACCACAGTTTCTCCATCTCTTTGTCCCTCTCTTACCTGGATGTTTCATGGTACTCCCAAGGCCCAGAGCAGCAGGTTTGGGCAGATTCTGCCTGTCCTCTAAGTGTTTGGGTGGAGGAGAGAACTATGCTGCTCCTTACTCCACCATCATCCTGGAAGTCCTGCCAGTTTATTTTTGACCTAATTTCCTGTCTCTCGCCTCACTGTCCTTCAGTCAAACCAGGCACCAGACAAGCCCACCTGGAAACTGCGGCAGCCCTGTGCACCTACCTGGTTTGCAGGGCTCTCCCTTTAAGACATCCATAGGGTTTGCTTCCTCCCTCCAGGCAGGCCTCAGATCATCCAAACAGCACCCCCAGTCCCCTCCCCAGATCTCGCCATTCCCTTACTCTGGCTAATGAGTCTTCATACCATTCATCACTTCCTAAAATTATATCTTTACTTGTTTATGTATTATCTGCCTTCTCCATTAGATTATGAATGCCACAGAGCAAGGGCTTTGCAGCCTTGCCCAGAAAATAATCATTCCTCAGAACATTTCTCATTCCTTTGATTGTCACACCTCTAGGTCCATCTCTCATCCTCAAACTTTTCTCTTTCTTGGCCCTAAAAATGGAGATTGTTAGGGAGGGCAAACAGATAGGCCAACATCCCAAATGCTTCAAAACATCCATTATTTGCATGTCTAAGCAATGAGATGTTTCAGTCTTCTTTTTTTACATAAGGACATCCAAACTAACTTTTTTTCCTCTTTTTTCAAGTAATCAACCGAGGCAAAAATGATATGGTGCCTAGTGAGATCATCATCGTCTGTGTGTTACTCTCCTAACCCTTTTAGAGAGTAGCTGAATTTCCCTCATACCACTAAATCTCTTTAGCTCTCCCAGAAACAGAATGCTTCTGCAGGATCGAAAATAAACCCATGTTAGAATGAAGATTAAATTAGCATGGATCCAGGGTCTGGTATAGTTCAATTAAACAGCAGTGACAAATCAGTGTTTATGCTTCATCAATTCTTCCTGACGCTGGTTAAAAATGTGCAGATAATCGAAAGTTGGTAAACACTCATGGTTCTACGCTTTCTAATGCAAAAATGGCCACAATATGAGTAACCACTATAGCAATAAACACAGTGAAACATACACCATACAAATGCTGCAAATCAGGTGCCAGGAGCAGTGTATTACTAGAAGTGTGACCTTGGCCTCTATTTCAACTCTTTTCATGCCTCAGTTGTGTGCCACAGAATATGTCTCTTCCAGTTCCCATTTTCCTTGAGAAGAAATAGCATTAAAAATGTAAAGCATTTTATAAGTAGGCAAGGCAAACTTCCCTGGGTTAGGAGAGTTGCAGGGAAGCTTTTTTTTTCCTACTGGAAGACTCTCTCCCAGATGTGATCAGGAAGACTGAAAAGTAGTGAGATAGACTGAGTTACAAGCCTTGCATCTGCAGTTTGTGCTGTGGGACCACCCTGTACACGGCATGTGCCAACTCCCAATCAGAGATGGGCACTGGAAGTGTGCTTCCATTTAAGCCACCACCACTGGTCTGTTCACGGCCCCAGTGTGCCGCAGGGATAACGCAGAACAGAAAAAAACATTTTCTATTAAATGTTTCTATTTAGGAAAACTGTTATATAGTTTAATGAAGCAGATTTACTATTCTAATTATATATTCGATACTTCATCCATGAATATTATAGGCACATACTTTTAAAAACATAACCAACAGTGCTATTATCACACCTAAAATTTATTAATCGTTTCTTATAAAACATTCATTGTACTCAAATTTCTTTGATCGCCTCATAAATGTTTATTGCTTCTATAAATTATGCTTTATTTATCTATGTTTACTTTATTTAGGCAGATGTTTGAAATCATTCGCCTCATTTGGGCACACATTTTTTGGGGGGAAAACCCAGGAGGTAGGAGCTGAAGCTTTCTACTGAGCTTCTTGAAGCAGGCCTCTTGGATAAACTGGATAAACTGAATGGGCTATTTTAACTTATTTTTTCTGGCCATCTCCTGCCCTATTCAACAAATGATACCAAATACTGTATTACTTACTCTCCTATCAGCAGTCACATACAAGGACCCGCCAGGAGCTTTTCATTTTGCATTTTACAAAATGAACTCAGCCAACTTCTTTCTGGGCAAAGATGAACCTCTCTCCTCCTAGGAGAAGTGCTGCCTATACTTTATTAATCAAGAATCCCCATGCTCAATTTCATGTGCCACAGCCATCCTGGACTTGGCAAAATGGAATGTGGTATTTCTTTGGCAAAGGCTTGTACTTTCACAGGAAAGAAAGGAACTGGTGAGGATTGAGGGGTGGATAAAATGTAAGCCAGGTTGAGCCAGCTGCAGCCAACTCCAGTGAGGTTGCATAACAGCAAAAAGCTGCTTTTCAACCAAAAGTAAGCAAAAATTGTGGCTATACCAGAGGAATTCCAAGGGGGGATTTGAGGATACCTGCATGTACCCAGAGGAAAACTGTACTGTACAAATAACACCAACTGAATAAATAATGGAGCGAACAAAAAAACAATGAAATGCTAATGGGTATATGTGTGTGCATGTCAAAAGCCTGAGCCCGGGGCTGTGTCCACACTGCAAGATGAGCCCAAGGCAGCACCTATTCAGAAAAGGGCAATGGCACACGAGCCCCTTATCTGCCATACAGAGATGCATTTTCTTCACCTTTCCCCATTCAACCGGACAAGTTTAACAGCTTTGAGTTGTGGATTCAATTTGAGGTTGAATGCGTAGAAATATTTGATGAAAAGACCTAGGCAATTCTTGCAGGATTCAAGCCCAAAACGGTATACAAAACAAAGCCAGGACTGCGGTGGAGAGAGGGGGGACACTTGGAATTTCGCAGAAGAATCTCAGTCGCCTTGTTTAGGTGGCCTTTGCCCTGGGAAACAGAGGTCCCGGGGCGACCGCGGCGGAGGTGGAGGCGCTGCACCGCTCCCGCGCCACCTCCCAGAGCGACACGTTGACACTGGAGGGGGGACCAAGCGCCGGCTGGGAACGCTCGGTTTGCCCGCCAAGATTTTTTTTCCGGGAGGTTCGGGCACCCAACCCGCAGCGCCCACCTTCCTCCCAGGCTCGCAGGGGAGGTGGACAGAGGGAAGAAAGGGGACCCTGCCGGGAGGGGCAGGTGCAAGGGACAGGGAGCGGAGCCAGGGCCGAGTCTCCGAAGGTGAAAGGGAAGAGACAGCGCTGGGCTGGGTGCGCTCAAGGCACCGGGCGGCTGGTCCCCCCCACCCACCCCCGGCTCCCCCCACCTACCCACCCAATCCCCGCCCAGAGGCACTCACCGTCCTCCAGTGCTGCGTGCACCAGCAGGACACCGAGCAACAGCCAGACCCTCATGTTCGG
>PVIY010001056.1:50779-127032 GCA_004026745.1 Myrmecophaga tridactyla
TCTGCATATTGTGACCTTTTCCGCCCCCTGGCGGAGCCGTGAGGCGCCGCCTTTTCTCCCAGCGCGAGGCGGTAGAATAATTGACAACTCCTTGTGTTTCTCCAACGGTTTGCGTCTTCACCAACCTCACTAACCTCAAGAAGGCCCGGCGTCATCCTGCGGGTATTGGCTGGGTCACACGTAGCTGTGATTGTCCTAATGTCGCCAACGCTGGGCCCCACCTGCTCAGAGGCAGAGAGAGCCTCGGTGCTCTGTAAACCATTGAACCCTGCATCCTCCTCTTTATTTCCAGAAGGTCTCTCGCTTGTCCCTGATGTTTCTTTGTGACCACAGGTGGGCTCTGCGCCCAGCCCGGTGCCTTGGGGGACACTGACACTTGCATTCTAGAGCCCTGGAGATGCTTCCAATGATCTGCCATCCGAGGGGCGTGCAGCAGGCCAACTCCTTCCCCAGTGGCCTGCAGAGGTTTTGGAGAAACTTCTCCTTCCTGTATTGCACACAAGCCCCACTAGCTAGACAATACTCAGCTCTGTGTCAGAAGGATTCCGGCCAGGAGACTGACTCAGAGCAAGCATCAACCCCCCTCCCCCACCCCGGTCTCTCTAAGTGGAACTCAGAGCTCCCGGGCCCTTTCTATATATAGGATTCATTTTTTTCCCAGGAGGGTCTTCAGTTCTAGCAAATCCCCTTTTGGTTTATTCAGTCCATCCTATCAATTTTGATAGGGTCCAGCACATCCATCACCACTACCACCGTCATTCTCCTACCCCCCTCACACAGATAAATCAATCAAGGTGCAGAGGGGTTAAATGACCCTTCTAGTACTTACCATGAAGCATGTTGAGATAACTAAGATGAAAAGAAAAAAAATGGAAATCAAAATATAATTAAATGTTAAATTGTGATACATGCTATTAACACCAGAAAAGTTCATAGTTATGAGGGATCAGTGCAATTGGAGAAGTAATGGGAAATTCAGCTTGAATTTGGAAAGTAGATGGGGCAGGATGGAGGACATGCCTCCTAAAGGGTTGTAGGCATGGGCCAAAGACAGAGAACAGGAACTAGCATGGTAGTATTGGCTGGTCAGATTGGAAAAGCAGATTCATTGTGGGAGTAAAGTGGGAACTAAAACTAAACAGATGGGCAGTGTGATGGTGGCTCAGCACGCAGAATTCTCACCTGCCATGCCGGACACCTGGGTTCGATTCCCGGTACCTACCCATTGCAAAAAAAGAAAAAAGAAAAAGAAAAACTAAACAGGTAAATCTGGGACCGTGGAAGGTGGGGTTGTGTAGAGTTAGGCATTCGCATGCCCCTTAGCAAAGACCTGCTCCAGGTTTCTCAGCTTGCAGACTGAGATGATCATGACCATTTGCAGGTGAGGATGCCTGTGTGCATTTCCCCCAAGGGGGAAGGAAAGTCTTGGCTTCCATCCCATGTCATTATGATCATTAGCACCAACCTTCACCTTGAAAGAGAGCTTGAGTTGCAATAACTGAAAAAGGACTTCTTCCTCAACATCCAAATGAAGAAGTGGTGCAATTTCTGATGACCTAGTACTTATCAGCCGTTTCATGCGAGGGAAACCAAGGCCTCGATGTTCTGTTGTCAGTTCAAGAACCAGCTCTGCCACACACCTGTGCTGCAGAGGCAAGGATAGTTGCCTGGGAATAAGGAAGACCAACATTTGGGTTGTGACACTTCCACTAACCTCAACTCCTTCCACAACTTATGTTACCTCCTTGGAGTTGGGGTCTATTGTTTGTAAAATGAGGGAACTGGGCTTGATTATTTCACCAGACATTTACTGATCCAGCGTGTTTGGTGTTATGGATGTAAATGTTAAGACATCATCACTACTTTTAAGGAGGTAACCATCTCATCTGAGCATGGTAAGGCTTGGGTCACATGCTGGGGGCACCCTGGGCAAGGAACTCCAAATGCACATGGGCAGGGACTGGGGTGTCCAGCCCTGAAATTCTTTTTCATTCTAGAACTCCACAAAACAGACTACCTCACCCTCACTGGCTGTAGGAGACAGGGTACAGTCTAGACTCCTCTTCTTCCTCACTCTACCCGGTCACCATTTTACCTCCTGAATGTACGTCAAGTCTAGCCCTCTTTGCCCTCCCTTATCTCACAGCCCTGGTGTAGGATGTCATATCCTCTCATCGGGAGCATGGCCACAGCCACCTGATTTTTCTCTCGGATTCTTCTTGCACTTCAACCCATTCTTTCCCCAGCAGTAGATGTATCTTCACATGAAACTCTAGGGAGTCTAACCCTACTTAAACCCTTCACAGGCTCTCCAGCCAGGCTCTTGAGGCCTCAGAGCTCTAGGGCCCCAGCTTGGCTCTCCATGCCCCTGCCCCGCCCTCTACACTTCACAAACAACACACCCCCCCAACCCCCTGCACACACAGCCACCACGCAGGGCCACTGCTCCTGCTGCTCCCTCTTCCATTTTACCACCTGCTCCACCCCACCCCAATTCACCCCACTCCAATCCCTGGCCTACCCATCCTTCAAGAATTAGCTCAGGCCTCACCTTCTCCCTGCTGGAATAAACACTCCTCTGGTCTGAACACCTCTGTTCTAGTGCTTACAATTGTTTATCTACTCCTGCTTCTTTCTGCTGCTCTAGCTTGTGAGTCCAAGGACAGGAAGTATATCTTATTAAATGTTGTATTCTACCACCAGTTTCTGGAAAATAATCATTATTTATTAAGCACTCTTTTTGTGCCAAGCAGAGTGCTAGACCCTTAACATGCGTTCATCATTGATTGTGTCAATAAGCTTATGATATGGACAGTATTATTACTATCCCCATTTCATGGATGAGGACACCCAGAGTCAAACTCCTAGTAAGTCATAATCCAGGTTTTGGCTGATTCTCAAGACTATGGGCCTAACCAGTCACTCTACTGGTTAAAATGAGATATTGAAATTGCTATAGAAGAAAGCTTTCAAATGAAGTCCACTTATCCTACAGTTAGGAAAGTCCACCAAATTGCCTCTTTAAACAACCCAAGGATGGAGGAAAATACTGTGAGGCTGCTTATCAGAGAGCTGAGGTCTCATTCCAAAGAGATGGAACACACAGACGATTTTACCTTTTGAAGAGGACAGCAAGAGTAGGAAGTGACCACAAAAGCAAGTAAGAAGAAAACAGCTACATAGTTTAATAAATTCTTCAAGTGTGACCATTTAGATCCCTGGGAGCCTGAGATGCCAAGGAGAGTCCCAAATCCCTCAGCATCTCTTTCCCACAAACTTCTGCCAGGTGTTCATAAGAAAGACTGGGGGCAGTTCAGGAGACCCAAGAAAGCCTTTCCCAGTGCTGTGCAAAGAAGAACCCTTGCCTGCTTCCTGAACTTTTCTCTCATAGGAGCAAAAGCCATAAGCCACTGGAGGAGTAGAAGGAGACCCCCCCATCTCCTACTCTCAGGCAGAGGTCCTCTGCTGTTAATAGAGGGTTAGAAGCAAAAGCCAACTGCCAATGAGGGATGGGCAGAAACCTCAGTCCAGGACCCTGATACAAAGCAGAGGTCTAGTCCTTCTGGGGAGGGTCAGGAGACTAACCCCCACCTAAGATCTTCCACTGACACAAGGTGAATTGCGGTGCCTTGGGGAGCAATGTGGATGGACCATTGAGAAAAGCCCACTGCTGAAACCCAGGCTCGCAGGGCCTGCTTAAGACTAAGGCTGCAAAAGGAGAACCAAACAATGACCCGTGCCCCCTCCAAGAGCCTTGACTGAAAAATAAGCAGCTGTAGTGGCCAATGAGAGAGGGGCTAGAGTGTAGAAAGAACTCCCTTAGCAATATGGGTGTACCAACCTGCCGAACACTGAGGGTGGACTAGTAATACTGAGAAAAACGCTCCTGAACTACAGGACTTAACACTAAAAACAAAGTAGTCGCATGCCCCCGGAATTTGAAATCTGTGATGCACTGAAGGTAATGAAAGTATCCACAAAATCCTCATTGTTAGGCAAGGTCCCTTCCCCTGTGATGTGGCTAGCCTTTAACGAATATTCCCACACAGCAGTTCTGTAATTGATCCTACACCCACCCTCTGACAACTGCATCTGCCCTCCAGCAGTTACAGCTCTGCATGATGGCAGCATCAGTGTTTAACTTTTACCCTGCCCAGACCCTCAAGTATAAAGATCCTCTAATTGCACTCCCTGGGGGGCTGAAGTCTGACTTTTCAACCCCCCACCATGCTGGTGCCTGAATAAATTCCTTTACCTGTGATCAGTTTCCCTCTGAGCCTATTTCAAATCTAACCATTTGGTGCGGAAAGGGGAGCCTGATCCATGAGGCGCCTCCACTTCGTCATTGCCAACCAAGCAACCAACACCAGACATTGATTCCCCAGCAGGGTGAGTCTTGGGATCTCTCTGGAGGCCTGTTCAGTGAGGGAACTGTCCCCTAGCCATCCCATTTCCATTTCTGAAGGGGAACTGTTCCCTTCCTGTCAGAAGATCTTAGCGCTAGGTCTGTGGTCCTCTTCGGCAGTGGGGACCTGACCACTAGCCTTGACTCTGGAGACACCTGGTCCCAGGATCGGTCACCGATTTTCCTCCAGTTGAGAATGAGGGCCATGGGGGTGCCTGTCTCCCCACCTCCAACTCCCCATCCGAGGTTCCTAGACTCACCCATTTCTCAGAGGAGTCTCGGTCCCTGTCTGGAGGACCCAGCTGTCTTTTCCAGCCTGTCTCTTTCTCCTCTCTCCACTCCCCAGGTCTCTAAGACTCATCCCTCCACCTGTCATGGGCAGCACTCATTCCGTTCCCCCCAATGACACCCCTTTAGGGTGCCTCCTCTTAAAACTCTATTGGGGTGATGATATCCGACCAGAAACTCATTTTTTGTCCCACATCGGTTTGGCCACCATATAAATTAAACACTACTAGGAATGGCCTGAACATAGTACTTTTGACACCCAAGTTCTCTAAGACATCGACTTTATACAACACAATGCCAAGTGGTCTAAGGTTCCTACATCCAGGCTTTCTTTTCCCTCTGTAACCATCCTTCCCTCTGCCAATCCTGTACCACCTACCAAATTTTGCTCCTCCATGAAGGCTCTCCTATCATCTCCCCTTCTCCCAATAAATCAGAAAAATCCTCTGCAGAGTCCTCTACCGCCTTTCTCCCTGCTGATCGGGTGCCAACCCCCCCCCCCCTTATGCTCCTTCAGCACCCCCTGAACCGCCTTTAGCTTGTGCAGGGGTCCCCCTCCCTCTCTCCGCCAAACTTATTCCACGTCTCAAATCCTTCTCCTCGCCCCTTTAATTCCATCAAAACCCTTCTCCTTGACTGCTCTCCCCCACCTTCCTATGCAGCCCCTCTGGCCGAGCTGCAGCTGTGGCTAAAACACAGCCAGAAGATAACTCCTCCATTTCTCCTTTTCCTCCCCATCTCCAGATTCCACCCCAGAATCTCAACTCTCCTCTGGCCCCTCCCTCCTCCTCTCCCCTCCACAGCCCCTCCTAGCTGAGCCCGAACTGCTGCCATGTTCCCCTTCCCCTTACCAAACTTTCTCAGGGTGAACAGTATCTAGGCTCGTTCTCTACTAACCTCACCCAAATTTATTTAAAATTTTCAGTTCCTTGCTGTGTCCTATATCCTAAACATGCAATGTCTGTTTGTTAATTGCTGGGCTTGGTCTAGTTATTAATTGGTGTGTTACTGAAATATAAGAAGTGTTAAATGTGTTTCAGTTTGTTAGTATGTTTCTGCATCTGTATTAGTCAAATGTTCCTAATTGATCATTGATTATAGAAATCCTTTAAAAAGGGAACCTTTTGGCTGTATTGAAAATTGGAGAAATTTTAATTATGAGTCTGTAAAAAAGTGTTCATTTCTGTAACATAATCGGTGCTGCAAAATAATTTAAAATGAAAACACTGCCATTGCAGTTAAAATTGTTCTACAAAAAGGTTAAAAAAAGATAAAATAACATTACTCATATATTCAGAGATTGTATAAAATTCCTAAAAATCTGACAATGTTCTCACTGTTCATGTTATATGCTGGTACAAATCTGTATGGTGTTCAGCAGTGGTATAGCACTGTTAGTCATAGTTTTAACTATTCTTAAAAAGCCACAGATGATAGAAACAGCCAAATTATCAGTTGCACTGCTTGGCCCTAATATGTCTCCAAAAGTATATGCAATCAGCTATAAGTCAGAGCTCCATCTGTGACAAGGAAAAACTTTAAAAGAAAGGCAGGACAAATATATATATATTTAAATATATATAAAATATTTTATCTGTTAATTAACATAACTCTGGTCAGTGTGTAAAAGTGAAACAACATAAACTCTGCTATGATGTGTTAATATAAAGCAACTGTCTCATGTTTTTATTTCTAACAATAGCTTCATTTAAAAATGCTTATAAAAATTAAAGCTCAAATTGTAAACTAACTGTTATCTTTTTTATCATATAACTGCATGTATCATCATAATCGGCTTTTGTTTTCTTTTTTCTGAAAAATAACATACATACAAAAAAGCAATATATTTCAAAGAACATCACAACAATTTGCTGTAGAACAGATTTCACATTTGGTATGGATTACAATTCCACAATTTCAGGTTTTTACTTCTAGCTGCTCTAAGATACTGGAGATGAAAATAAATACCAATATAATGATTCAGCACTCAAACTCAAACCCTACCTTCTCTGTATAACTCCACCATCACCTCTGATCTTTCTTACACTCTGTAGGGGTATTTGGGCTATGCCCATTCTAACTTTTTTTTTTTTTTACTTTTTTTGTTGTATAATATAATATATATACAAAGCAAAGAAATAAAAAAGTAATAGTTTTCAAAGCACTCTTCAAAAAGTGGTTACAGGATAGATCCCAGAGTTTGTCATGGGCTACCATATGATACTTTAATATTTTTCCTTCTAGCTGCCTCAGAATTTGGGAGTCTAGAGGGCTTAAATACTTTTTTTTTTTCGCATGGGCAGGCACTGGGAAGTCCATGCCGAGAACTCTGCCTGCTAAGCCACCATGGCACGCTCCAAATACTTTTTTATCATCACAATCGACTTTTTTTCTTCCTTTTTCTCTGTGAACAGTAACATATATACAAAAAAGTTATAAATTTCAAAGCACAGCACCTCAATTAGTTGTAGAACATATTTCAGACTTTGATATGGGTTACAGTTTCACAATTTTAGGTTTTTATTTCTAGCTGTTCTAAAATACCGGAGACTAAAAGAGATATCAATTTAATGATTCAGCATTCATATTCATTTGTTAAGTCCTATCTTCTATGTATAAATCCACCATCACCTTTGATCTTTCCATGCCTCACTTTGGGGTTGTTTGGGCTATGACAATTCTAAATTTTTTATATCGGAAGGGTCTGTCACTAACATGGGATAGGAAGATGGAACTATCTGATGTTTTGGAGAGTCTGGGCTAGGTTTCAGGACTTATCTGGACCAGGGACCCATCTGGAGGTTGTAGATTTCTGGAAAGTTACTCTAGTGCATGGAATCTTAGAAATTGCCCTAGGTGTTCTTTAGGATTGCCTGGAATGGTCTTGGTTGGGGGTTGGCAGGTTATGATAGGTAGCAAGGTCTACCTGAAGCTTGTATAAGAGCAGATTCCAGAGTAGCCTCTCGACTCTATTTGAATTCTCTCTGCCACTGATACTTTATTAACTATACTTCTTTTCCCCCTTTTGGTCAGGATGGAATGGTTGATACCAAAGTGCCAGGTCTGGATTCATCCCTGGGAATCTTCTCCCACATCGCCAGGGAGACTCTCACCCCTGAATGTCATGTCCCATGTAGGGGGAGGGCAATGACTTCACTTGCAGAGTTGGACTAAGAGAGACTGAGGCCACATCTGAGCAACAAAAGAGGTCCTCCAGAAGTAGCTTTTAGGCATGCCTATTGGTAGTCTAAGCTTCTCTGCTACCTACATAAGCTTCACAGGAGTAAGCCTCATGATCGAGAGCATGGCCTATTGATTTGGATATCTCTAAAGTTTGACACAGTACCAGGGGATTCCCTGATGGTAAGGTTTAATAGTTCCATTGTCTTTCTCCCCTCCCTCAGGGGACTTTGCTGATACTTATTGATTATCTGCTTTATGTACTCTAGGATGTTTCCAGGCATTACAATAATCTATATAGGATTAAAGGACTTCTTTCTTATTCTGTGCTTCCTGTTTCATTTGTTCAAATGAGCTATACTGATAGGTTGAATTAGATTATACACTACAGAAAATTTCAGTTCCATACCAAATAAACCTTTCTTCCATTGGTCTCAAAGAATATGTGTGGTTCTAAAATATAGACACTGTCTTCCTTACCCCTTGTTCTGAATTACTTTAACCCCAACCTGTTCGGCTTCATTCTTATCTCTAAATATCAGGTTATATATATAAAACAGCCTCTCAAAATCCAGAAATAATAATCAGCACTCTGGACTTAATGTGTCTGCTCTAAAAGCCTGTTTTCTAATAAGCATTTTCTAAAGGTGACCATACCATTATTGTTCTTTTGCTTCTGGCTTATTTTGTCTCATCAAATGTCCCACATGTTCATTCACATTGTTGCACGCCTCACGACTTTGTTCCTTTTTGTAGTAGCCTTGTCTCTTGTGATGTCCTTACATTTAAAGTCTATTTTGTCAGATATTAATATAGCTACTCCATCTTTCTTTTGGTTACAACTTGCATGGAAAATCTTTTTCCAACTTCACTTTCAATCTATTCGTATCCTTGTGTCTAATATAAGTCTCTTATAAGCAGCATATAGCTTGATTATGTTTCTTAATCCATTCTTCCAATCTGTATTTTTAATTGATTAATTTAGTCCATTAACATTCAAAGTTGTAACTGAAAAGGCGTTTCTTGATTTTACCATCTTATCTTTTTATTTTATTTGTCAGATCTATATATTCTTTTCCCTCTTTCTCTTGGTGTAATTTAAATTATGCTTAGTGGTACTCTTCAATTCTGTGCCCTCCTCCAGACCTCCCTCTCCTGTCTCTTTTTCAGCTGGCAGAACTCCTTTTAGTATTTCTTGTTGGGCTGGTCTCTTGTTGACAGATTCTTTCAGGACTTCTTTGTCTATGAAAACTTTAATCTCTCCCTCAACTGTGAAGAACAATTTGGCTGGGTATAGAATTCTTGGCTGGAAGTTTTTCTTTTTCAGGATCTTGAATATATCATATCACTGTCTTCTCGCCTCCAGGGTGCTAGTTGAGTAGTCTGAACTCAGTCTTAATTTGATTTCCCTTGGATGTAGTAGATTGTTTTTCTCTTGCTGTTTACAGGATTTTCTGCTTCTTTGACATTTGACAGACTGACTAGTATGTGCCTTGGGGAAGGCCTATTTGGATTTATTCTGTTTGGAGTTCTTTGGGCTTCTGTAACTTGTATATTTGTGTTCTTTATGAGGGTTGGGAAGTTTTCCCCCATTATATCCTGAAATACACTTCCTAGCCCTTTACTCCTCTCTTCTCCTTCTGGGACACCAATGATTCTTATATTTATGAGCTTTGTTTTGTCTATCATTTCCCTGAGTTCCCATTCAATTTTTTCATCTTTTTTGCTATTTGCTGTTTTGAGTCTTCGAAGGCAATTATCCTGTCCTCTATATCACTTATTCTTTCTTCTGTCTCTTCAAATCTGGTGTTATGGGCCTCTAGTATGTTTGCTATTTGGTCAACAGAGTCTTTAATCTCTGTGATTTCACTATTTTTCTATTTATTCTTACAAATTCCTCTTTGTGCTCTTCTCCTGTCTTCTTGATCTCCTTTATGTCATTTGCTGCCCCATTTATTTTATTAAGTAGAGTTGTATGAATATCTTTGATTGGTTGGTCCAATGTCCGTGTCTCCAGGTGTTTTAATTTGGTCATTAGGCAGGGCTGTATCTGTCTGCATTGTGATATGCTTAGTGATCTTCTGCTGTCTTTGTCGCGTGTAGTCATCTTGATTGATTTACTTTGGAAGTTGATTTCTTTCAGTAGGTTAAGGCCTCGTATTTGCGGGATGGTTGTGCAGCAGGGAGCAGGGCACGGGGTGGAGCACTCTGTATAGTGATTTGTTTCAGGGCAGGTATGGGCGCAGGTTGGGGATGTTACACTGATGCTTGTGAACATGGGCCCCAGCGGCCGGAGAGGATGTAGCTGTGCACGTGCACCGGTTTGCAGGGTGTAACCCTGGTGTGTGCTGGTGTAAGGCATGAGGCCCTCTGTGCGCATGTGTAGAGCTGTGGCAGCAGGTCGGCTTTACGCCTTCGTGGATTGGGGGCAGAGGTGACCCGACAGGTCGGCAGTTTCTCAGAGCTGGGAAGCAAGGCTGAGGGCTGTGCGCATGCGCAGCTAGGACTGCTGTAAAGGGTGGTTCCCAGAGCTGGGTGTCGTGATTGGGGGCCCATACGCATGCGTGGGCTCGGGAGTGCCGTAAATGGATGTGCTGAGCTCAGGGAGCGCGGGGGTGGGGCTTGGGACACTGCAGGCGGGGGAGGGGAAGTGCACGCAGGTGTAGCTTGGGCATGGCGGTTAGTGCCCGCCACCTTTATGTGCTGGGAACGGGGAGGAGGAGGTAGTGCTCGGGAGGGATGCAGGAGAGGTGGGCTGGGCTGCACTTGGGGTGGGGGTGTGGGGCAGGTACATGCACTGGGGGCTGGTGGGGTGGGGGCACCTGGAGCGCAGGGGATGACGGGGAAGTGGGGTGTGGGGTGAGTCACCGGTTACGGGGCTGCCCTGGTGAGGGTAGCACGCCCAAGGAACGCGGCCTGGCTTACTTCCTAGCCCCGTGTTCCCATGCGAGCATTCCCGTGGGGTCCACCCCTCCACACCAGGCTCCAGCTCTCTGCCTCTCAGTTCCTCAGCCTCTGCAACCAGGACTGCCGCATGAGGTGCAGAAGGCTCTCCCAGGTCAGCCGCACTCCCAAATTGTGGCCTCAGTTGCCCTCCTGTCCTTTCTCTAACTTTTCTGTGGAGCAGGACTAATCTTGAGCTACTCTGTCAGCCATCTTCCCGGAAGTCCCTTAACTGTTACCTTTAAATTCTAAAATGCTTTACTCCCTGTATAACCTAGTAGTTCCCTAGAACTTTAAGTGTCTATGTGATACCTGAAACTCAGATTTAGTTCTCTAGCTCTAAATTTTAGTATGGGACCATACAGCAACTGTTAAAACTTGCAACTGAAAAAGATCAAACTCTGATTAAAGATATAATGAAACTGACCTGGTTAAAACTAAAGTAACTCAATATATATGGTAAACAATAATAATGTCTGTGCTTTAAAGCTTTAACTTTTGTGTGAGACGAAAAGAAAAATATTTATTTTGCCCAAAATTTGAGTTTCCTGTAGCACATTAATCTGTATAGTCAGTTAATTTAAACAACCTAATTCTGCATTATTTGATACAGAACCTGAAATAAGGAATAAAATCTTAATATTCTGCACAAATGTTACACAATGATGCATTTCAGAGTATTTTGGACAGAAAAGGAAAAAAATGTTTGCAAGATCCCTTGAGGGACTGGAAAAATAGAACTATTATATTTCCCCACCTGGGGGATTCCCGACATTTTCTTAAGCAAGAGGGGCTCCCTACTTACAAAGCCAACACCTCAATTTTGAGGCTTGCCCTCATGCAACTTATTTCTATAATAGCAAACTGAACCTACTTTTTGTTAGTGTCTAAGAGCCATCTCCAGAAAATCTCTGCTGTTGCACAAATGTGGTCTCTCTCTAAGCCAAATTCTGAACTTTCCCCAGCCTGGGACATGATCTCCAGGGGTATAAACCTTGCCTTGGCAGCGTGGGACATAACTGGCCCTGCCTTCCTGAGATATAAACTTCAAGGATGAGCCTGGACTCTGGCATCATAGATTAACTGGCCAAAATTGGGAAAAGAAATAGAGTTTCAATGGTTAAGAAATTTCAAATTGAATTGAAAGGTCATTCTGGAACTTACCCTATGCAAGCTTCAGCCAGATACTGCAAACTGCCACATATAGCAAACTCCAACCAACAGTGTTGCTGGAATTCCTGAAAAATATCCTGTGTTCTATAAAATTTTACTTATTTTGTTTTTCAGAGACTTAAAACCTCCAGATTGTTCCAATGCTAGAAAAGCTCTGAAATCCAGAGATGCCAGACTATCCAAGAAAAACAAACAGTTTCATCGTATCATCTCTTTGTCCCTTAATAACAACATCCCTTTACAGCTTTGAGGCTGTTAAAGAGTCATCGTCCAAATATCCCTCTTCATTTTTAGGCCCTTAAAACTCTTAAGGCTTTAAGAGTCTCTTAAAACTCTTAATCAGCTTTATTTGCAGAATTGTCCAAACAATAACAAACCAGGCAATCAGTGACAGGTTCTTCTTCCAGCTGGCACATCAGTACCAGCCACTGCCCCGTAATGAAATGTAGGGACAGCTCTATGCACACCCCCTACCAGCTGGAAGCAGATACAGAAAATGGACATTTGCCCTTTAGCATCCCAAAAATTAGAAGGAGGAAAACCTCATGGTCCTCCCAGCTTATCCTGATCCTCATCCCACCAATACCTCTTCTTCTCTTAATATCCACAGGACCCTATATCATATGAGCCCTGGCGCATCTTATTTGGTCTACAGTCCACAATATACCTCAAAGCCGTGGGAAGTCATTTTTCTGTTGTAAGAGCCTCAATATCAGCCTGTCACCCAAGAAATCCACCCTCCTTTTACTTCAGCACCAGGGAAGAAGAAAACAAAACCCCCATGTCGACCCCTAACAGCAGGGAGCAGCCAGAATGAACAACTTCACCCCATTTCTTTGCTCTCCTTCCCAGGCCTGACCCAATAGTCCCTCCCTACCCATTTTTTTTTCTTTTTTATGTATATAACCAAAAGCTGGAATGTTAGACAAGGCCCATTCCCCCATGATGTGGCTAGGCTTTAACAATATTCCCAATACAGCAGTTCCATAATGGCTAACCCTCAACGGATATTCCCACACAGCAGTTCCATAATTGATCCTACATCCACCCTCTGGCAGCGGCATCTGCCCTCCAGCAGTCACAGCCCTGCATGACTGCAGCAGCAATTACCTTTCCACCCCGCCCAGACCCTCTGCTTTTAACATCCCCTAGTTGGTCTCCCTAGTGGGCTGAAGTCTGACATCAGACCCCTACCATGCTTATGCCTGAATAAATTCCTTTGCCTGTGATCAACTTGCCTCTGAACCTTTTTTGAATCTAACACCCAGCTCAACTTGGCTATTTAGCACAAGATGCCTAACTTTTGACCTATCTTGTCTCTCAACATGCTTTCCTTACTAGGCTTAATCATTTCTAGCTTTTAACATGAGAGACATGAGACTCAGCCTTTCACTCTAACACTTAGAGGTCATCATAGGGTAATGAATTGGCCAAATTTCAATATTACTGTGTCTCAGGGAATAGGGAGACCCAAGGAGAGGGAGAGAGATGGGGGAACGGCCAGTCGGTGGAGCAGTCAGCACACACACATCTGTTAAGTTCACCATTGTATATTGGTGTGGTCCGAGGGGTCCCAAAACAAGTGATAGTAATATCAGAGATCACTGATCACCCCAACAGGTATAATAGTGAGAGTTTGAAATATTCCAAGAATTACCAAAATGTGATACAGAGACACAAAGTTCGCACATGCTATTGGAAAAATGTTGCTAATAGACTTGGCTCAATGTTGGGTTGCCACAAACCTTCCCTTTGTAAAAACCACAGTATCTGCACAGCACAATAAAGTGAAATGCAGTAAGACAAGGTAACGCAGGCTCTGTGATTTCTTCTTCATAGAAGTAAGTACTTGCAAGTACTTAAGCACGTAAGAAGGAGTAAGTACTCGTAGAGTAACAAGGATTCATCACCCAGGGTTTACGACACCAGAAATCTCTGGAACCTAGAAACTTTCACCTAAAAGCTGAAAGCTTGTAACTAGAAAAGCGCAAGTAAGTAAATCAGGTATTGAGCAGAGTTCCTTTCTATAACCCACGCCTACCTTAGAATACTTAGTTAAGAAAATGTGATCATGTCACATTATCTTTGTTACGTCTTTGAGTATATTTTGAAAAATGTTATGGGATGAAGTGAATCACTCTTTCCACATCAGATGGAGACTTCTCAGAATAATTCCTTTCAGCAATCCATGGGCTTCGAACCCCAAGCCTGAAAAGGAAGCCTGTCTGTGGCCTTCTTTAAATAACACTAAGGAAACAGTATTCTTTATCTTCAGAGGTTCCTGGCTGGCCCCCAAATGCCAGACAGAGCTCCTAGTCAATTAATTCCTTCCATGCAATCCCATGGTGCCGGAGCAGAGGTAGGGCAACAAAATCTATTAGCAATCTATATGGAGTCAACTAGGTAAGTTAGATTTTAGGATTTTACTTGGCAAATACTTTGTAGTTTTAGCTTGGTTTTCAATGACTAAATTAATAATTAAGGTTTTTTAATTCAGTGTGATGCTCTTGTCAATTTATTAGAATCGATAAGAATTAACTGCACACAGCAAGACATTTCAAAATTAAACATTAACTCAAGATGTGCCATTTTAAATAACTCAGAGCCATGTTAGAAGACTCTTACTCTTCCCTTCCCATCAGAGCATAAAGAAGGCTGAAGTTGGTATTTATTCCCTTAAGTGACAAAAACTGTTAGTTACACATAACTGATCACCAATTATTAAAGGCTATGGTTTGGTGGGGAAAACATTGAAGAGCTTCTTAAAGAGCAAAGCAATGTCGAAGAGAGTAGTACATTAAATGGCAGTCGATGTGTGTGCTGGTTTGAAAGGATGTATGCCCCCTAGAAAAGCCGTGTTTTAATCAAAATCCCATTTCACAAAAGTAGAATAATCCCTGTTCAATACTGTTATGTTTGAAACTGTGATCAGATCGTCTCCCTGGATGATGTGATTTAGTCAAGAGTGGCTGTTTAACTGGATTAGGTGGCAATAGGTCTCCACCCATTTGGGTGGGTCTTGATCGGTTTACTGGAGTCCTGTAAAAGAGGAAACATTTTGGAGAAAGATTCAGAGAGAGCAGAGCAGAATGACATAACCATGAGAAGCAGAGTCCACCAGTCAGCGACCTTTAGAGATAAAGAAGGAAAATGTCTCTTGGGGAGCTTCATGAAACAGGAAGCCAAGAGAAGAGGCTAGCAGATGATGCCGTGTTTGCCATGTGCCCTTCCAGATGAGAGCATTCCTGGATGCCTTTGATTGGACATTTCTATAGACTTGTTTTAATTGGGACATTTTCTCAGCCTTAGAACTATAAACTAGCAATTTATTAAATTCGCCTTTTAAAAGCCATTCCGTTTCTGGTATATTGCATTCTGGCAGCTAGCAAACTAGAACAATGTGGTAGGATTTCACTTGAGTGGTCCTGGGGTGCAACTGATATTTTTTGGAACGTGTCATGAAGATGAAGGGCATGTGAAGACATCCTTATCTCACTGGATTTGGTTGCTTTATGGCAGACCACAAACTGCCAAGTGAGCATTCTTAACAAATACAAGTGTTTCCACTTAGACTGTATCCAATTTCTGCGATTTAGAGGTCCCCCAATAAAAAAGGAATTTAAATTAGTTAAGTGTGAAATGCAGGCTTTTGGTATGTGTGCTACATGTGCACTATTACAAGGCACAATGAAAGTGATTTTAAAAATACATGGTCATGGGTGGGCCACAGTGGTTCAGCAGGCAGAGTTCTTGCCTGCCATTCCCGGTGCCTGCCCATGCAAAACAACAACAACAAAAAAAACATGGTCACGTTAGAAAGCATATTTTACAGTGGTAAAGCAGCCATAGTTTTTATTTATTACAAATTCTAAAAAATAATCCAACTTTATAAGTAAAAAGGAACGCTGATTAGCATTAAAAACATTTAAATTGAAAATTATCTAAACAAAAAAATCTTTACACTTGCACAAGTTCAATGTACTTGCCAGTTTTTACAGAAATGGTATTTCTGTAGGGTTCTGGGCCCTACTGACAATTTTTAATTAGTACAATGATGACAAAATGATGCAATAAACAACTGGGCACCCCTAGTGGACGACAAAAAATGAAGGGCCCATCAGAAAGCCCCTGGCCAGAGAAACCCTCCTCACTGGCACTCTTTACCAACTGGGCTTCAGCTTGTACACTCTGCACAAAGGGCTGTCTGTACAGGCAAGGATGGCAGAGCCCCAGGACTGACAGTACCAGCTCCAGGAAGCAGCCAACTTCCACAAGGCAGAGGTTCCTTGGTCCTTCTCATTCACGCTGATGTTCTCCTGAGATACTGAGAACTGAAAATTAAGGATTCCAAAATACCTTAACTGTCATCATTTCACTTATATCCCAAGACACCACCCAACAGGAATAGCTACAGATGCTCACGCTTTGCAAGCTCAGTCTGGCCCTGGAACCAGCCTGGGGTCCTGGTTATGACCCCCCCAGGGGCTGTGAGTTGTCAGGGGAGACTCCAAATGGCCCACATATTACAGCAGTAGCTTCAGCCTTGGTATATAAAAGCCAAGTATAATGCTCCTGGCAAACTGGGTTGCCAATTGGATTGAGCCATAGTAAAATGCATTTGAAATCAATAAGCTAAACTGTGTACATATAAACAATAATAAATGCTACAAAAACCAATGGCCAAACCAATAACCACAACAAGAAATCAGGCATCTAGAAGGTCAGAAACCAAAAAGCCATTTAAAATGTTTAAATACAGTTTATACAATGAAAAAAAAAAAAAACTCAGCTAAACAACAAACTCAAGCTATCTTATCTTCACATCTACACGACTGAAAAATGACCTGTGTATTCACTGCATGAACTTTGGTACTTTCTCTCTTTGTGTTTTAGGGCATGTTAGAGAACTTCATAAAGGAGAAAACATATGAAGATGCTTTGGGCACTAGCAAAAAGAGCAGTTATTTCACACAAAATATCACATTAACCGTGTGAGTGTCCATAATCTGTGGTACATTCCTTTGTAGTCCTGTAGAAATTGTATTGGGGGGCTTCACTAAAAGTTGCTTGAGGCATTCTCAGAAGAGATCACGCAACATTGCAGGGAAGGGAGACATGGAATTTTGGCACAACTTTATCATATAGTTTGTAATCTCTGAGTTCTACAGAAATGGTGTTGCCCTGATTAAGAGGAACGAAGATCAAGGCAGTCCGTTCCTTCTTGAATCAACAGTCTTGGAAGGGGACTACTTTTCCTTATTCTCCCTGCCAACCGTCCACATACATTAAAAAATAACAACTTGATAAAAAGTGACTCTAATTCAAAATGTGTTAGTAAAAAATATATTAACAACTGCCCCAAATCCCCCAAGTCTTAGACAATATTTTGGCTAATACTTCAAAGTTTAAAGTTCTTTAAAACTCCTTAATTCAAAATAAGTAAAAAGAAGAGAGGTGTTCCTCTTTTAAAGGAAGTTAATTCTAAAATTATCTTCTATTAACTATGCTCAGTAATAGTAAAGTTTTATATATAAAATTAGTTTTTCTTTAACATATCTATCTCAGATGATATTTAGGTCTTAGTTTCCTTGATCTATCTCTGGGAAAAATGTGATTAAGCAACAACTTTAATTTCAATATATATAAAATATTCTAAAGTTTTCATCATAAATAGTTTGATTTTAGTTTGCATAGCTACCTTCTTAAATGTAGGGTTGACATTGACTTTATATGGTAATTCAAAAATCATTCTCCCTTTTTCTTAAGAGTCTAAAATAAAGGTGTGATTATCAGAAGTTTCTCACTGAAAATGTTGAGAGTATATTTCTTAGCATTAATAGAAAAGGAATTTAAGCTGTTTTTACAAAATTAAGAGAATATGCACATGTACTCTTTAATTTCTGGAAAAGACTTCATATGAGTTTTCAAAAGTTCTGAATTCAAATTTCACTACAGAAAGGTGTTAAAAGAGCTGGCAGTACCAGCTTTTACTAATAAACACATGCCAAGACAGATATGTCAGAAAAAGCACAAAAGGAACAAGTAAACAAAATACCCTAAGACCCCCTACCCCTCCATTTCAGATTATAAAGCACCCTGTTACAGTGAACTAGAGTTTAGTGATTTCATATTAGAAACATTATAAATATCTTTCTTGAATCTATCTATAGAAAATATTATACATATAAAATCGTTATATATTTCAAAATAGTTTAAAACCTAAAATTTTGTATAAGCATTCCTACCAATATAAAACATTTTCTTCTCCACATCAGTTGGATTTTTGATCCACATAAAAATATAATTTCCAAAGCCCACTATAAACCCAACTTATTTATACACTGACATTTGAAATACATATATATATATACACATACCCCCCCCCATGTAAATGTGTTTGCACACATATACAAACACACACACTCATCTGAGTCTTCACAGAAAAAACAAAGCAGTCACGGACAAAAAGCATCTTTTCATAGATATTTGCGTTTGCAAGGTGTTTCAATGTGGGAAAAACCTTAACTAAATTCTGATCCTAATTGAACACAGTGGGCATAATAGCTTTAGCTGCCTACGACTTTCTAAAGAAACGTCTTGATTTTGTGACAGTAACAGATTTAAATTTTCCTACGTGAAATTCCTCATGTTGCCTGTGTGAGGTCTCTCCTAGACTGATTATAGAATAAAAGGGATTCTCAGTGTACGGCTGGCTATAACAGCGAGGCTTTAGATTATGTCTACTGTCCTTACAAAAATATTTTACCCCTTGCCTGTCCAGATCTTTCCTTCCAGCAAACCATGCAGCTTGAAGGAGAATTTTGGCCTTGCAGGTTTTGCCACGTGCACCCTGGAAACTGTGGAATGTCAGTACTGAGTTCTGTGTCAGGGTTGCTTTCGACAGTAGCAGCCGGAAGCCCGGGCTTTCTACTTGTTTATTTGATATTTAATCACAATAAACTCTTGGTTACAAGAAGCAGTCACAACTTGTTTTTCGGGGCATCAATAAAAGAACCGAACTCTTGGAAGAGCTGTCAGAAAAACAAATGTTTTCCTCGCCTCTGGATAGCTCTGGTCAGTGGGCACGCTTAGTAAAATGTTCACCACAAGGATCCCGGGAATGTAATCCATACGTAAGTCTCAAGCTTCTAGCCTCATCTAGCCAATCATCTAATTTGTAAGAAAAGTATTGCCTGAAAAGCAAAACACATTGCAGATAGACCGTTCACTGTCAGAGAACCCTATAATGTAAAATGTACCAATTAGATAATCTTACGTATAAAAAACATGTTCTTTACTTGTATACAAAGGTTTCTGTAGTTATACAGTTTTAACTAAATTTGATTAACTTTCTACCTTGAAATTTAAACAATCATGTATTCAATCAAAATATTCTGTTATAGTAGAATACTGGAGCTTGAATTAATGGCTTTAACGTGGTCATTTAAAAACAAATGAAATAAGAGAAAATTTACTGGGATAGGGAGAGAAAAAACACCCCTAAATGTTCCAAAAGAAACATTAGAGGCAAATTACACACAAGCCCCTCAAATTCAGCCAAATGCCCTTTAATATCTGACCAGACTTTAATATCAGTATAGGGGAATTTTCTCATTTCCATTCATTTTCCTCTGTTTTGCAAGCAGTAAAAAATAAAATTTGCTATGCCTCTTACTTCTAGGATAAGATAAAACAATAACAGAAACCCAGGAGTGAATTCTGTGCCTGAGGAGGTTTTAACTAAGCTGTGATTAGTTATTAAGCAATGGAAAGAAGTATGAGTCTTTTCATCATCTGCGTGATCTAGGAAACTCTAATGGATTATTTTAAGTGAGTTTGGGGTCTACTAGTTTTTTGATCTTCAAACATCGTCAACACTGCCCCTTTACATGAGCTTCCTGGTTTGGGGGACCACCTCTATTCCCAGCAGGAAGGGGTCCAAGGAGGCTGGGTTGCCTTCCTCAGTCCTCCAATTGGGTTAAGGGGGAAGAGCATTCGCAGCAGGTGAGAGCCCCATATTAGGGGCCATTGCTCTCAACAATGGGGGTTCAGAGGGGTGTCACTGGTGATATGGAATGCCATGCCTGTCCTGTGCAGCGCGGTCGAAGCACGCACTCCAATTGCCTAAAGTTTTAGCAAACTGTACCACCTTGTAGAGAAGCTATCTGCACTACACCCATTGTCAGTGTTGACAACTCATGGAAAAGCTTCTTCCCTGGTGCCCACCTCTCACCAGTCATAGATACCATGAAGGGTTATTTCATTTTTTGGCACACTCTGAATTGACACGAATGAACCCCCAAAAGGAAAAGAGTTTTTTCCCCACCCATGCCGGACATACACAAAACACTTTTCTGTTCAGAAATACACCTCCACTTCAGCATGTGCAGTATTTGCCACCAATTACTGACTACACTGGAAAATGTAACAGGGTAATAGTAAAACACCAACAGCTTTTAACATTCATATTTCCCAACATCTACATGGAAACACACACACACACACACACACACACACACACTCATCCATTCATTACTAAAGAGAGAGATCAGGAGGTTTCCCCGGGCACATATTTCACCATCTGAGGAGGTGTTGTCTGGATGGGTAAGTATAAATTAGGGTGAACTATCTCTGCAGCAAACACATGAGGACCTCGCATGATGACATGCTGTCATGGTTTACTCTGTGTAGTCCATTAGGACTGTGGACCAGCTTTGCCCCTGTAGGCTTTAGCATTCACTTGTCTTTTCATGGAATAAGAAAGGCAAACTGAGGTTCCCTTGATGATGTTCGTTGGCTTGAATGGCGTATTTTTCCTCTGCGGACGCATCGATGTCGTCTGAATAAGTATCGTCATCATCTTCATCCCGTGAATTACCCTCCAGGCTGTGTCTAATGCCATAAGCAAAGTAAATCAGGAAACCTTTTTGGGGAAAAGAAAATAATGTTTTAGGTGCGTCAGGATATGGCTGTTTTAATATGGACAATTTAACAAAGAACTTAACGGAGTTGTTTTCCTCCTTTCCCTTTCTGGGCGAGTTTAGAAGGATGGAATTCAAGTGCAAATACAGGATACCCCATAGAAGGCCTCCTTCAGAAATATCTTCCCTATAGAATGAGTCTCAGATGCATTCCAGACAACATTTATGTGCAGAAAAATTACTTTATGTAGGCTGAATAGCTGTGAACACATCTCAAACAGCTGATTGTTTGGGGATTAAGAGTTAATGCCTTATGTATCCTCATGAAATAGTTTATTACTCATGCATAACCATTCTTTCTTTGTTTTAGTTGTACTTTAGGAAACTGGTGAAGAATTTGGGGTTGATGTAAAATGCATTAAAAATATTGGGAAATAGGCTACCAATCACTGTTTGGGGATACCCAATAATAATTTCTAATAGGAATGATTCTGTTTTTTCTATTTGCAGGGAAGGTTCGAAGATCCAGCCCTCTGCCCTCAAATAAAGGTACTATTATTGGCCTATTTTACAAAGAAACTGAGGCACAAAAGTGGTTAAGTAAGTTGGCTAGGTCACACAACTAGTAAATATGATGGGAGGCTCCCAACACAGATAGTCTGGCTCTGTGGTTCATTCCCTTGGCCAAGATCAAACACATTAAACCAGAGTGAACTGCGATTTGAAAAAAGCAGGAGAGAGTAGCCTGCAAAAAAGGAAGGAAGTGTGAAGAAATCCTCTTCCTAATTACAAAGATACTCTCTTCTGGGCTCGGAGTAGGAGGGTGAGCTCCCCATGCCCTGGAGATATGAGCTCAGCACCCTGGTAGCAGCCAAAAGGAATGGTCTCATGGCTCATCCTGCGGGCACAGCCAACTGGCAAGCAATTTCTGGCAGGTTCCTGGCTTTGAAGCAGCAGAGCCGCCTGACCTGAAGTAGCCACAGAAACAGGGAACAACCTGCCATGGTGACAGAAATACGGGACAGATCTAAAGTGTAACCTATGCGAACCCAAGGCACCATCCCCCCAATTCCATGGCACAATGTAAGATTTCCCAAATTGGGCAAAACTCCAGTGGAGACATGGAGGGAGGGGCAAAATAACCGAGGTTAAATCGTCCATCAAGCCACATGGGCTGGTGGTTTGGAATTGAAATTCAGTTCATTTATAGCTCTAAAACAAACACCTACATATGTATGCAAAACTGAATTGGAAGACTAAGGTTCATTCTTATTAAGTCAAGAAGGAGACTGCCACAAGGCAGGACCTCTTGAACTCCTCAGGACACCAAAGCCAATAAATATTAAGCTCTTATTTCCCACGGATTCGCCTGGCAGCCCTTACCTCATGTTTTTAAGAAGCCAGTCGGTGCTTGAGTTACAACAAGCTTTATACTCAATTTCCAACTCAGTATGAAGAAGTCACAATGAGAAACAGAATGTCTTATAGATATAAACAAGCTTACTCAAGTTACTTAATGCTAAATTCCACCCCACGTTTCCAATAATAAGAAATTCAGACATCAGAAAAGAAATTACTGGGGATTCGTTCGCTCGACATGGGGGGCCATGGTATCCAAACTAAATCAGTTTGACTTTTGGGGGCCTCCTTTTGTTCTGTTCCAGAAATTGGAGAAAATGGAGAATGGAATAATCACACCAGGCCACTGAAGGATTGGATAAGAAAATGCATGTGACAGCCTCTGGAAAAGTAGGCTTTCTGATTGTAGGAGCCCTTTGTGTCTAAGAATTGGGAAAGGAAGAAGCTGAAAACAGCTCATTTCCACGAAGGGGCGGCGGTGGGGGGAGCATGTCGATAAGCGCAAGTGCATGAAACAGGAAGGAGAGAGCCCAAATTCAGAACGCTGACAATTAAAAGACCTACCAAGTGCCATCCAAATGCTAAACCTGATCCAAGTGTCAGCACTCAACTGCACCATCAAGTAAATATTCACCAGGATGCTGAAGGCGGGCAAAAATGGCAAGAATGGAACCTAAGGAGGAAGAGATCTTCTTAAGCATACTTATATCTTAAAAGCATATTGCCCCCAAATAATTTTAACAAGATGGCAACTAATTTAACATATATACTAATAACACTATGTAAGCTTATACTGTCATCAAAAGGAAAGCCTGAATGAAAACGTTCTTCTAGAGAAGCATCAAATTGTACTCTCTTTACTGCAGTCCAAAGCAGCAGGGATTTTATCAAGCCTGCTAACACCAAGATGATCCAATTTCAGGTCCAAGTCCAGACATTGGCATTGCCACGTCTCTGGGACTATGGATACACATGGGAATCCCAGGAGAAGACTTCCAAGGAGCCCACTCCAAGCCAAAATCTGCTCTTAGCTCAAACGGGACAGGGTAATTTCACTTGCAGAGGGCTGGGTGGGAATAAGCCTCCTGCTGAGAAGGCACTGAATTTCTATAACTATTCCTCTGATAACACAGCTTCTTTAACAAAACATTTGTTCATAATTTGGTATCATGATAGTGTGATAGGAGCAGACTCAAGTTTTTGAGAAGGTGGGGAGATAGCCAATGTTGAAAGAACACCTGAAGAAGAGGAACATCTCAAAGAATTCTAATGCTTTTGCTAACTGGTTAACTTCTTCCAAAGTTTTTTATGATGGTGAACCCTCATTACACGTACCATAAAGGCTACTCTTTGCTGATTCTGGGGCTGCCTCCAGATGGTGAGAACGATGGTGACACAGAGGAGAACGAGGAGAACGAGGAGAGCCAGGAGCCAGGCCTCCAGCCTGGCAAGAGCACGGACTCCATAGGTGGTCAAAATACTCAGGCCCAAAATGAGAAAGGCTGCAAAGATGACAGACAGATGTGTGTGTGTGTGTATATATATATATATGAAGCCAAAAATCAGTACACACTTAACTCAGAATCCTCAGTTACCATCATCTATTTTGATAAGATGTTAAGTTCTCATTACATCTATCTTGCCAAATGCAAAGGTTTTTCACTTAATTCGTTGCTCTTTGTTATGGAAAGACATGGCTGATCTCACTGATTTTAGAGACACTGCTTGCTTACTTGCTGCAGGCTCTTCCACAGAAGTCAGTCTCACCTCCTGGCACTAACATCTTGCTTTACGTGCCCAGATGTGATCTGGGTTCTCAGCTGCTACTGTCTCAGACTGTATCACAGACACTAATGGGATGTTGTCAGAAGTAGGAATTTAAGGCAAATGGCAAGTCTATTGTATGCCATTGTAAACACTGATTGCTAATGTAAATCAGTAATATTTTGTCATCTGCTTCTTTTCTCCCTATTTCAGAGAATGACATCACCACCTACTACCTCATCGCTGACATCAAGTCTACATTAGGGGACTTTCCTCTGAGCTCTCACAGAAACCTGCCCTTCCCTTAGCTTGCCACCTATCATATTATACTGTAAAGCTTGGTGAGGGCAAGGACCATCTCTTTCTTGAGGTCCCAAGTGCCCAGCAGAGTGCCTGGCACATAGATGATGCTCAATAAATGCTGCAGAAAATATGAATGAGGACATAAGCGTAGGCTGGTAAATAAGAATTTTCTAGGTTGCATCTAATTTCATTGGTTTCTCAATCCGTGATTGGTATGTATCCTTGCCCTGATGCTTTTAGACCAACAGCACCTAACTGCTAAAGAAATTTACCAGTTTTGTATTTCTGCCATTCTCTTCCAAGAGAATTTTCTTCCACTTTCCTTCAATTATCGAGACAACAAATTTATCCTGCTGATGTAAAAACTGCTAACATATTCTAAGGCAATGTGAAGTCTTTTGTCCTCTTTCACATCCTCCCTACCTGCTGCTCCTACATATCTCTCCTGGGTCTTAATAAGGTATGCAGGGCAGGGGACTTACCCAGAAGTCCTACCAGGAAGCTCACAAGAGAAGCTGAGTGTTGAGTAGGCAGAGCCGAGGGGCTGAATAGGGTCCGTAGGCCGAAGCCCTGTCCCTGCAGCATGGTGACCTGGGACTCGCTTTTGGAGGTGGCAGTGGCACAGGGTCTCAGAGCTTCTTTCTCAGGAGAACATTTGGGTTGCTTGTAAGATAAGCCAGGCTGGTACCTATCCCCAAATAAATGCATATGCTTTTATTCTCAAATACAATCTTGGCTAAAATAAAATGAGTACCCCAAATTCTAAGCCAGACATCATGTACAGTAGGTTGACACATCCAAATCCAGCTCAGAGTATGCTCAGGCAGGCCACAAACCCTCTCAATAAAATATCTGCAGCAAATCTGAATTTCCTTGGATAACCACTTACTTAGAAAGTAAGGAGGCGGAAGAGAGTAAATTTAAAGTTAGACAATTGTTACAACACGGAAGCCCTACAACTTCGTTCTTTTTCAAGATTTTTTTGGCTATTTGGGGCCCCTTATCCTTCCAAATACATTTGATGATTGGCTTTTCCATTTCTCCAAATAGGCTGTTGGAATTCTCATTGGGATTGCATTGACTCTGAAAATTAATTTTTGGGTAGAATTGTCATCTTAATGATATTTAATCTTCCAATCCATGAACACAAAATGCCTTTCATTTATTTAGATCTTCTTTGATATCTTTTAGCAATATTTTAGAGGTTTCCGTGTACAGGTCCCTTACATCCTTGGTTAAATTTATTCCTAGATATTTCATTCTTTTGGTTGCTTCATAAATGGAATTTTTTTCTTGACTCCCTCCTGAGATTGCTCACTACTAGTATATAGAAACACTACCGATTTTTGCGTGTTAATCTTATATCCTGCCACTTTGCTGCACTTGTTTATTAGCTCTACAAGTTCTGTCACCAGTTTTTTTGGACTTTCTAAATATAAGAACGTGTCATCTGCCAATAGTGAAAGTTCTATTTCTTTCTTTCCAATTTGCATACCTTTATTTCATTTTCTTGCCTAACTGCTCTAGCTAGAATTTCTAGCACAATGTTGAATAACAGTGGTGACAGTTGGCATCCTTGACTTGTTCCAGATTTTAGAGTTGGAAAGCTTTCAGTCCTTCACCATTGAGTATAATGTTAACTGTGGGTTTTTCATACATGCACTTTATCAAGTTTCCTTGTATTCCTATCTTTCAAAGTGTTTTTATCAAGGCAGATGCTTGATTTTCTCAAATGTCTTTTCCATATCAATTGAGATGACCATGTGGTTTTTCCCTTTTGATTTGTTAATGTGGTATATTATATTAATTAATTTTCTTGTATTGAACCATCCTTGCATACCTGGGATAATACCCACTGATCATGGTGCATAATTCTTTTTTTTTTTAAATTTGCATATGGACAGGAGGCACCAGGGATCGAACTCCAGACCTCCAGCACGGCAGGTTGGAGCTCTGCCTGCTGAGCCACGGCAGCCGCCCGCATAATTCTTTTAATGTGCTATTGGATTCAGTTTGCAAGCATGTGGTTGAGGATTTCTGCATTTAAATTGGCCTCTAATTTTCTTTTCATGTAGTATCTTATCTAACTTTGGTATTAGGGTGATGTTAGTTCCATAGAATGAGTTAGGCAGTGTTCCCTTCTTTTCAAATTTCTGGAAGAGTTTCAGCAGGACTGACATTAATTCTCCTTGGAATGATTGGTAGAATTCCCCTGTAAAGCCATCTGGTTCTGGACTTTTCTTTGTTGGGAGGTTTTGATGACTCAAATCTTTACGTGTAATTGGTCTACTGAGGGCTTCTTTGTCTTCCAGAGTCAGTGTGGGTCATTCATGTGTCTCTAGGAATTAATCCATTTTATCTAAATTGTCTAATTTGTTGTCATACAGTTATTCATAGTAGTGATCCTTTTTATTTCTGTGGGGTCAGTAGTAATGGCCCCCTCTCATTTCTGATTTTATTTCTTTGCATGTTCTCTTGTTGTTTCTGTCAGTCTAAGGGTCTGTCAATTTTATTCATCTTCTCAAAGAACCAAATTTTGGTTTTGTTGATTTTTCTCTACTGTTTTTGTTGTTGTTGTTCTCAATTTCATTTATTTCTGCTCTAATCTTTATCATTTCATTCCTTCTGGTTACTTTAGGGTTAGCCTGCTGTTCTTTTTCTAGTTCCTCCAGGTGTTGTTAGGTCTTTGATTTTTGTGTTTTCTTCTTTTTTTTTTTAAAAATTGCATATGGGCAGGAGGCACCAGGGATCGAACTCCAGACCTCCAGCACGGCAGGTCAGAGCTCTGCCTGCTGAGCCACAAGCAGCTGCCCTGTTTTCTTCTTTTTTAATGTAGATGTTCAGAATTATAAATTTCCCTCTCAGCACTGCCCTCAGTGCATCCCATAGTTTTGCTATACTGTGTTCTCGTTTTCATCGTCTCCAGATATTTACTGATTTATCTTGCAATTTCTTCTCTGACCCACTGGTTGTTTAAGAGTATGTTATTTAGTCTACATATACTTTGTGAGTTTTCCAGTTCTCCACTTGTTATTAATTTCCAGCATCATTCCATCATGGTCTCTTTATACTTTCAACCTTTAAAAATCTATATAGAGTTGTTTTGTGACCCAACATGTGGTCTATTCTGGAGAATGATCTATGTGCACTTGAGAAAAAGAAATATCCTGCAGTTTGGGGGTGCAGTGTTCTGTATATAGTCTCTTAGGTATAGTTCATTTATCATATTATTCAAGTTCTTGGTTTCCTTATTTATCCTGCCTAGATGTTCTATCTTTTGATAAGAGTGGGGTATTGAAGTCTCCAACGATTATTGTAGAAATGTCTGTATTTTCCTTCAGTTTTGCCAGTGTTTGTCTCATATATTTTGGTGCATGATGGTTAGATGCATAAATATTTATGATTTTTATCTCTTCTTCGTGGATTGGCCCCTTATTAATATAGATTGTCCTTCTGCATGTCTTGTAACAGCTTTTCATTTAAAGTCTATTTTGTCCAATATCAGCATAGCTACCTCAGCTTTTTTTTGGTTACTGTTTGTGTGGAGTATCTTTTCTCCAGGCCTTCACTTTCAACCTATTTGTTGGGTTTAAGGTAAGTCTCTTATAGACAACAATTAGATGGATTATACTTTCTTTATCCATTCTGTCAATCTGTGTCTTTTGATTGGGGAGTTTAACCCATTAACATTTAATGATATTATTATATAGGCAGCACTTATTTCAACCATTTTATCCTTTGGTTTTGTATGTCATATCTTATTTTTGCCTCTCTTTTTACCTTTTAGTTATCCTTACTGATACTCTTCTTTTCTATTTTCTCCTCTAATTCTCTCTTTCCTGTCTTTTCCTTTTAGGCTACAGAATTCTTTTTAATAGGAAGGTCTCTTGTAGGGCAGGTCTCTTGTTGATGACCTCTCTCAGTTTCTGCTTATCTGTGAAAGTCAAACCCTAATTTTTTTTTTTTTTTGAGACAGTGAGCTCTAATCTTCTGTTTTCCCTGCATCCCACATGATATTCAAGCTCAGAACTACCTGGCAAGGAAAACAACTCACCTGAGGATGAGAACACAGGCTGCGACCAGAGAGTAGGCCAGCAGAGTGCCGATGGACATCATGTCCACAAGTGCCTTCAGGTCAAACAGAAATGCCATCACGGCTATTGGGAAAAGAAAAGGAAGGTGAAGAAAATGGTCATACAGTAAATACCTTTAACGTCAGGGGCAACTGACTGATACTTTTTTTTTAGTACCAAGAATAAATCAAAGTACAGAAATGTGTTTCTCACAACTAATAAGATCTTATTTAGGTCATATAAACTGCTAATAAAACTTCAAAAACCCTCAACTATCTATCAAGTACAAAATACATTTATTTTAATTACTCAAAAATTAGATGGCCTGATAAAGAATGAAAATATATATCAGCTTACTGTCCTTTGATAGTTCAGAAAAAAAACGCTAAGAAATATTGGCTAGCTTCTTTTAAAAAACTATTAAAAATTCAAACAGAAGAGCTTTCATTGCAGATTTACATCATTTTAATTTCATCTGAATTTTGAGTTATATCATACACAGAATAATAAAATTTCCAATTTAAAGTACATTTCTGATACAGTTTGAATTCTATTCTGATTGAAATCATGCATTCCAGCAGACTGCCTAGATTTGAGAAAGGCAGCAAACTACTTGCTCCTTTTGCATCAAATGCCAATGTTAAGACATAAAAGCTGCTTTGCGTAGCTGAACAGTTAACTCATACTCAGCAAATGTTTTCTCCACTGAAACATCAAAAATAGCGAACAATTAATTTGAATTTACTATATGTGCCTGTCTAGAACAGCAGAAACTATGATAGAACACAATACATTATATTCATTTGGTGTTCTATACTGTTCCCCAAGTTTTATGTGTCTATGATCTCATTTTATGCTCAATTCAATACTTCTGTGAGACAGGAAATTATTTAGGTACAGCCCCATGACATGGCCAGAATTCAACCTTTTTTGACCAGAAAACCCCAGCAATTTCATACGGCTTGACCTAATAGCATTATCATCCCTTACAGCTACTAGCTGAGGCAGAGTTCCACCTAAGCCTACAATACCACACTCTTTCTACAATATCATATTGTTTCTTTAAGTAGAGCACACGCCTTACTTTGAAAACTCTTCATTACTACTATAGTTGTATATTAGATTACTAAAATTTCAGTATGTTTTGTGAGAATCACAAACATACACAAACATATGGTAGCTAAAACAGAAGCAAACGTTATTTACATGAGCTCTCTAAGTTAAAAAACAAGCAAAGTGAATGCGTGGGGAGGTACAACATAACAGAAATACAATTTTTAGAGCATTTTTTTAAAAAGCCTTCTACTACAACTATCTTCTTTTAATTATTACTTTCAAGATCTTACTGGTTATGCTTTCAAACTAAATTCTTACTGAATGAAGTAGAAACAGATTTTTAAAAATTTCTGAAAACAAAACAGGCTATTACTGGACAACTGAAATGATAAAAAAAACTTATAAAGTAAATAAAATGTGTGATCTTTCATCAAGAAATATTTATATACACTAACTTTAATATCATGAAGCATTATTTAATAAAGAAATGGGTTTTTAATCACCTAGATCTAAAATTTTATGGGGGTGGAAATCTCAACTCTGAGAAAATAAATGACTTTAGCCCCTCCAATGTATGTCTAATAAAATGACAAATTATTAGAAAACTTCGACAAAGTTGAGCTATTTAAGCAAATATTTTCTGACTATGAAAAAGTTCAACTTCATATGTAATTAAGCATTTGTACTCTCTAACCAGTTTTCTCCACTATTCAGAGCCACAACAAAATTATCAAGTGGGTTTGAATTTTTACTATCAATATCATTTATCATTCATCTCTAAAGCTTGCTCAAGTCTTTCTCTTGCTTCTTATTACAATATCTTTAAGGCCATTTTTTTGATCTACAGAATCTGTTTTTAAATTTCTGCATAGAATCAGAATCTGGTCACAGGTTATTTACGTAGCTATTATGACATACCCAAAAGGAGGCATCTGGATTTTCTGAGAGTTATGTAAGTACCAAAACAGATGAAAGGAAAAACAGATTCCTAATGGGGTCTAAGAGGAAACGGGAATTAATAACTCAGAGAACTGTGATTGCCAGGAAGTGTGCCTGTCTGCTGTATCGAGGGCAGGATTATAATAACCAGGGTCAGATCTGGACTTTTCTTATACTTAATTTTATAGCTTTCAGAAACATCCTATGCCCCTTTGGCAATATTCACTTATATGCTAGACAAAAAAGAAAATACTGGCTCATTTTTAATTAACATGCCAAAAATTAAGTAATTAATTCTTCAATTAAGATTCCAGGTCTAAGAATATAATTTGATGTGCTAGCTCATTAATCAGAAAAGAGTATTTAATTCCTGATACACAATGGAGAACAATTTCAACCTCCTGAACATTGGTTAGAAGCCTGAAGGGTTAAAACTGATGAACATAAAAACCTCAGAGGGTCAGTTAAGAAGGAATTTCAATATACCACCACCACCAGCACCAGAATTTTCAGTTGTAATCTCAATGGTGAAACCCCAATTTACCAGTGATTTTGTTCTTAACTTACATGCACAGCAAGCAGACCCTCTGGTTATAAGTTCATGCACGAGCATAAAACGCTCCAGTCCAATGCCGAAGGAGCCCATGTTTGTAAAGCTTACCAGAAATGACCCCTGCTGTCAAGGTGGCAGCGACTGGAGACTGCCTCTTACTCACTCTGGCAAGAAATCTAAACAGTAAACCATCCCGTGCCATGGCAAACAGAATTCGGGGTAAAGGGAACATAGAGCCCAGAAGACTGGAACAGAAAAATTCATAATCCACATGTGAGCTGTTGTATTATTCTAGAACGGTATACACAAGAAAAGACTGGACACACTAATGTGCAGAACCTATGCCCCCCAAAACTCAAAACAGAAAACAGTCACAAAAAGTTACTGACATTTATATAAATCAAAATAGAAAAACGACCAAGCTTCCTATTGGCACAGTCCTCGATGGCAGAGATCCCCCTTTTCCTTATAAAAGTCAACCCTCTCTCACCTGCCACTGCACCCGATGATAAAGTAGCAATTAATGGTGTCTTCGTTTTGGAATTGATTTGAGCTAGACATTTGAAAAGTAACCCATCCTCCGCCATAGCATAGATTACACGAGGCATAGGGAAAATGGATCCAAGAAGACTGAATAAAAAGCAAACACATGCAGTATGGCAAATACATTCATGCAAGATTACATCCCAGAACTGAAATAAAACAATTATATAAAACTCAGCATGATGGCTGTGATTACGAAATCATGTTGGGCATTTAAAAATATTTGACAACATTTACCGTTGTGCTACTTATTGGTCTTTTGCAGATATCTGTCCAACAAAATTACCAGACTAAAAACGATATTGAAAGTAATTTGTGTTTGCCCACAATTATTAGTGAATTAAAACTAAGCAATCAAGATTTTTAAAAACACCCAAACCAAGCATATCATTAAGAATTTTTAGTGGAAATCACTCAGAAAACTTAATTCCTAAATTCTTTAATTAAAGAAGAGATTAAGCAATTTTATTTTAAAATACACCACCTCATTAATTCAATTATTATTTATTTTGTGTGTTTATTTTACCATTACTTTTTTCTCATAAACTGCTCTTTGATCAAATTAGTAATAACTTCCAGTCTCATAACATAAGCAGACAAAAGCAAAAAAAAAAAAAATCAATTTAATGTAAATAAAGCTCATGTAAGTAGCCACGATTAAAAGTTAACAGTGAAGTTTAAGAAAAAACTTTTTGCATAAAATGTGTTGAATTATTTATGTGTTTAGTGGTTGAACCATACCATATACAACTCAGTTGTTAAAACTAAGCATTTAAGAGAAAAGAAGTAAAGTATTTTATTTAAAAAAAATCTACCTTCTGGTGTGTGTATAAAATTGTATTTAAAAAATCAATCTTTTTTTTTTTTTTTAATTTGCATATGGGCAGGAGGCACCAGGGATCGAACTCCAGACCTCCAGCCCAGCAGGTCGGAGCTGTGCCTGCTGAGCCACGGCAGCCACCCTAAATCAATCTTTTTTTAAGCTAGGTTGAAAGTGGCCACGGATGATTCTTTGTCCATCCTTTCTAAGATCAAGATAGAATGTCAACTTCACAGATTTCTGAAACTATTTGAAATTATTAAAAATAAACCTCACACCAGCAGATAGCTGAGACACCAAGGTGGGTAATTTCTAATTATTACTTAATATTATCTTGAATAGAAAATAAAAGGGATTTTGAGAGGGGCAAAAAAGAGAGGTTGATGAACTATATAATTTCTTTTTCCAATTTCAGACTTGAAAAAATTATTTTTCACTTTAACTAGAATGAAATATCTTACTTATGATCATATATTCATTTGAAACACGAGGAGGTCAGGAAATGAGTTTTAAAGTATTAAAACAAGTGACCATCTGAACACTTGAGATTCAACTTCCCCTTCCTTTTCACAAAGATGTGACATAAATTCCCACCATTACTTTAAGAAGGATGATTTCTATTTTTAGAACAAGTTCATGTGGACCAGTGTTAAGAGGAAAAGTCTGAATTTCACAACAAAAAGGAAATTATACTGAACAGTACCATAGGATATAGCTTCCATTCAGACTCAGTATTACTTTGAAAGATAGCAGAACACATCAAGTCTGCCCATAAGTTTCAGACACTGTGTAATACTGCAAATAACACCAAAGCTAGCAAAGAAATATGCTATCTTATATTTAAATCATTTAAAATTATTCAAATGACCTCATCTTAAAATTTTATAATACATATAAAATCAAATGTGTGGACCCTATGTTTACATAGGTGTACAAATGCTGTATATATTTCTACTGAGGCTTGTACCATTCATTATCTTTTTGAAAACCTGACTCATAACTAATGAGGAAAAATGTTTTTATCACTTTAGATTTTCATATGGCAATTCTAAACAAAACATTCAGAGAATGCCTAGTTTTCTGTGTTAGTTCCACGGACTAGGATATTTGAAAAACATACAAAAGCAACTCTTTAGGCACTGACAACACTCTGGGAACCCAAAGTACCCCATCCCAAAAGGAACGCCATGTACCTTGTGGACAAAGCACAGAGAGAGCCTGCTGCTACAACGTATTTGGCAGGACCCCATCCAACGTATTCAAATGCTACAGGAAGGGGGCTCTTTTCATCCAGGAGGTAGTACGGCATCATAAGTGTCAAAGCTGCAGAGACCCCGAAATAGGCCATAAAGCAAACGAGCAAAGAAGTCACAATTCCAATAGGTATGGCTTTCTGGGGATTCCGGACTTCTTCACCTAAGGAAATAAAAGCAAAGGATTTGTATGTTTAATAAAACATTAAAGGGTCACTAGTAGACTGAAAGTTAAAGGATGGAAAAAATATATACCATGCAAGTAGGAACCAAAAAAGAGCTGGGGTAGCTATATTAATATCAAATACAATCGAATTTAAGTCAAAAACAATTAGAAGGGACAAAGACAGTCATTATATACTGACAAAGGGTTCAATTCAAGGAGAAGATACAATGATTATAAACATAAGCACCTAACAGCAAAGCCCCAACATATATGAAGCAGATACTGACAGATTTGAAGGGATAAATTGATGGTTCTATATTAATAGTAGGAGACTTTAATACACCACTCTCGATAATGGATAGAACATCTGGTCAGAAGATCAATAAGGAAATATGAGATTTGAATAATGCGTGCAACCAACTAGACCTAACTGACATATGTAGAACACTGCACCCAAGAAAAAAAGAATATACATTCTTCTCAAGTACACATGGACAATTCCCCAGTATAGACAATATGTTAGGTCACAAAACAAGTCTCAATAAATTCAAAAATGTTGAAATTATGCATAGTATGCTCTCTGACCACAATGTAATAATGAAGCTAGAAATGAACAACAGAAGAGGAAATGGAAAATTCACAAATATGTGGGAATTAAACAACATATTCTTAAACAACCAACGTGTTAAAGAGGAAATCACAAGGGAAAATAGAAACATCTTAAGACAACGAAAAATGAAATTTTTCATACAACATACCAAAACTTATGGGATGCAGCAAAGGCAGTGCTGAGCGGGAAACTTAAGCTCTAAATGCTTAAATTAAAATAGAAGAAAGACTTCAAATGAGACGCTTAACCTCAAGACTGGAAGAACTAGAAAAAAAAGAAGAAACTAACCAAAAGCAAACAGAAGAAAGGAAATTAAAAAGATTATAGCAGCAACAAAGAAAATAACAATAAAACAACAGAGAGAATCAATATAACCAAAAGTTGGTTCTTGGAAAAGATCAATAGAAGTGACAAATCTTTAGCTGGACTTACAAAAAAGAAAGAAAAAAGAGAGAGGATACAAATTAGGAAAATCAAATATGAAAAGAGGGACATCACTACCAACCCCGTTGAAATAAAAAGGACTTTAAGAGGATTCCATCACAACTGTACACCAATAAATTAGACAATCTAGATGAAATAGACAAATCCTTAGAAACACACAACTACCTACACTGACTCAAGAAGAAATAAAAGATTTCAACAAACCAATTATTAGTAAAGAGATTGAAACAGTCATCAAACACCTCCCAAGAAAAAAAAGCTCAGGACCACGGGAATTCTACCAACCTTTCAAGTAGACAACTCCAATTCTGCTCAAACTCTTCTGAAAAACTGAGGAGTAGGAAACATTCCCTAATACATTTTATGAGGCCAAATCACCGTAATACCAAAGCCAGATAAAGATATTGCAAGAAAAGAAAATTACAGAGCAATGTCTCTTTTGACTATAGATGCAAAAATCAATAAAATACTTGTGAATTGAATCCAACACACATTAAAAGAATTATATACCACAATCTAGTGGGTTTTATCTCAGGTGTGCAAGGGTGATTCAACATAAGAAAATCAATTAATGTAATACATCACATTAACAGAATGAAGGGGAAAAAAAAATCCCAACATGATCATCTCAATTGATGCAGAAAAGGCATTTGACAAAACCCAGCACTGCTTCTTTGTGGAAACACTTAGAACACTAGAAATAGAAGGAAAGATCCTCAACACAAGGGGAACCTATGAAAAACCCAAAGCTAACATCATACTTAGTAGTATTTAAAGATTGAAAGCTTTCCCTCTAAGATTAGGAAGAAGCCAAGGATGTAATGACATAAACCTAAGGAAGCACTTACAGAGCAATTCTGACATAATTATTTTCTTGTGTAGGATAAAACAGAATTACCAAGATAAGTTTTGTCCAATTAAGGAGAACATTTAAGAGTCTAATCATCATCTGTTACTTGCAAAAGATGATGTGACAGCACTTGCAAAAGGAAGGCTAAGGATAGTAATTAACACTAATATTTGTAAAATATTTGACACTTGCAAAATATTTTTCATACGTTATCTTCGGCAATCTTTAGAACATCTGAGAGGTAGTGCTGCTATTTCAATTTTGCCAATAAGGAAACCAAGGTCCAAAGAGTTTTACTAAGTTTATTTTTATCATATTCAGCAAGCATCACAGCCAGGTCTAGAACCAACCCTCTGACCCCAAATCCCACTCTCTTTCCTCAGCTCTGTTTCCACTTGTGCAAACTCATATGGTAGAAGGAACACCTTTTCCTTGTACCTAGAGCCAAGACTCTGCTCTTACCAGTCGTTGCAATACAGTCAAATCCCACAAAGGCATAAAAGCAGGTTGCAGCACCAGCCAAGGTTCCTGCAAAGCCATAAGGCATAAAGCCACCGGCTCCATAGAGACTTGTTCCATTCTCAGAAGGCGGGTCTCTAAGGAAGAGAACAAATGCATTGCAAAGTGATTTTCATAGAAAACTGCTTCTCCTAGTAACTTGTTTCAAACTGCATTCTTGGGAGGCTGTGTTCGTCATCTCTTTTAAGCTGATGTATATAAAATTAAACCCTGACTCTCTCACCCTGACCTCTAGAGAGTGGTGCTGGTGTTTTTAACGATGGCATCCTCTGGAACCCAAACCCAGGCAGGAGATGAGAGGAGACCCCCTGTAAAGACCAGTGCAGGGGGATAAAGACAAGAAGAGTCCCGTGGATGCCTTTTCCTGAGAATCCATTCTTTGACTCATGAATTGAGGTGGCAGACTGCACATCTTTAAATTCATTAAGACATTTGAAAAGGGGCCAGTAAATTCACTATACTGACATTGAATATGAATATTTTATTTTGTCAAAAAGTTGCATAAAATCAGAGGTTAATAGTTTTTTGTGTCATCTGAATAATAACAAACATCTGTGAGGAAAAATATGTGTGTACCACTTCATGCACTAGATATTTCTGTAACCTTATTTTACATATACATAGGGGTATGACGTTTAAATAAATCAAAGGATGAATTATTTATAAAGTATACAATAATTATTAATTTATTTTTTGAGAATATCAGGTTTAATGGGACATGCACAAACAATTCTGCTTATGAAGCCAAGAATATTCTCCAAGAAACAAGGCCTGGACATTACTAAAAAGAAAGCATGCACGAACTCAAAAATAATCAGAGTTATTTAGACGTGGCAAACTGCTGGGCAAAAGAAATAAAGCCCTTCCAATGATTAGGATCTCCCTGGCTCTTCCCTTAAACCTAGAGCAGAATCTGAGGTTGGGGAACCTGAGGCCACATGGCTTCAGATAGCTGCTCACTAACGAGCATCAACCATAGGCTTGAATTTGAGCAGGAGCTGGAATAAAAGCGTGGCATAACAGAACAGCCCCTCAGAAAGCTCACAGAAGCAGAAGGTTTGAGAACCTCTGTTCTAGAAAGAAACTTTCACATGTGCTCCTTTAAAATGTAACATAAAACAAAAAGTCGGAAGATTGAAAATAAGAAGAAAAAAAAACAAACCCTCAAAGCAGGAAGTGACAAAGTAAGTATTTTACCTGGCACATGCCGATATGTTTTTGAGAAATTCTTCACTGATTTTCCAGTTAGCCACATTTCCTTTCACGAACCCAGCAACCATAACAAAAAGAAGGACCAGGATATTTATAGCCGTGAAGATTTTATTCACCCAAGCAGACTCTTTTACTCCAAAAGATAAAAGACCTATAGACATATAAAGAGCATTTTAATTTTTACCTACGCTTAGGGAAGGCAATGGCCTTTTGAGTCCATTATATGCTTTATATATATATATATATTTTATTCATATATATTATATTACATAATGTAATGTGGCAAGGTCTTACTTAGCTGCTTAACTGTGACAGTGACTTCTAATTACAGAAAGCAGATCATGTTCACAGTCAGGAGTTACCACATTCTCTAAAAACTCTGTAAATCTAATACTTTGGGCTATTATTATCAAAGGGTATGTAGAGATAAAGTAACACCTAGTTTTAATGAAATGCGTGAAGTATGAATAAAATAAACTGTGCTCTCCTCTCCAGAATTTTGCATATGCAAACTCACACACACACACATTTCCATATCAACAAATTAATAACCTTACTTTTAACACCCACATAATCTTCCACTATAGGAGTTACTAACTATACTTCAATCACTCATTTGTACACAATCATGTCACACTTAATTTTTTACAACTGTAAATCACTCTTTTATATATTATAGCATAGTACTGATTATAAATAAAGCATAACCATCCTTTTGTACATATCTTTGTATACTTTCTAATTATCACTTTACAATTATTTTCTATAAGGTAATACAGTAGCAAACTGTATGCATTTTTATAAAAAGCTTTCAGTTTATAATTCTAAATTTAAGCCGCCTGTTTTTCTTTTCTATTAGGGTATTCTTGTTCATATTGATTTATAAGATTTTTTTACATACTAATGTTATAAGATCTTTGCCTATTGATATAATAGGTATTTTTTTTCCCAGTTTATCATTTGCTTTCTTGTTGACTTTATCTATTGGGAAGATTTTAAAACTGTATTAATCTGATCTATGTATTTTTCCTTTTCAATTTCTACCTTTAGAGAAGATTCTCCTTATCATTAACCTAAAAATATTCCCTTTTGTTTCTTTCCAGTGGTATTATGATTATATTTATAATATTTATATCTTTAATCCATCTTGCATAAGGTATGAATTATAGACCTAAAGTTTTCTTTTTTACAACTGGGGAAATGATGGCTACGAAACTATTATGCTATGTACTTAGTTGCTTCGTCCCCTTATCTACACCACCCATCATCAAATAAGCAAAGTTTTCCAAGCAGAAAGATGAGAGAAGGTGAATTTCATTCTTCTGCCAGAATAATTCCCAGAATCATTTATGATGACTACAGTAAAATTGTAAGGAAAACCGTATGGTCAGCAAAATTATTGATTGTCTAATTGTCTCTTGGGTTAGGACTACTGCTATAAACCTTGGAGAAAAATACAGCCACCTTTATGTTTTGAGTAACTTTCCCAGCACCCTGCAAATACCTGCTGCTCTGAGATCCTCACTGCCCACCAGTAGCTTAGCCAATGAAACTGTCACCTAAATTCTCCACATGCTTCCCTTACACCTTTAATAAAACAACAGAGCTTCAGTTGGCAAGACATTTGGTGTTATAGTATTATAAATAATAGGAGGGTTTGAACTTCAGAGTCCAAAACCAGAGTTACCATGTAAGCTTAGTCTATATTTAAAGGACACCTGACAATGAAAAGTATGCAGAATAGATGATGCAGGCCAAAAATGAGTCCTGCCACGGAATTTAATGCCTAGGACTGTGTCACAGCTTCATGCCTCTCATCATTTAGAGATTAAAACTGAATATTTTAAGTTCACTGAAATCGTCCACCAAAACAATACGATGTAAAAATTTAATATTAGCAAGACAGTTAAGAAACGAAAAGGAAAAAATGATCTATCACCTTTTAAAAACAGATTCAACTTTTTTCTCTATATTGAAGCAAAATGCAAAATATTTGACCTATAAATTTTGTTCATGTCCCTATCTCCATCACGATATAAAACATTTAATTAGCTACTGACTTTTACAAGGGTAAAGCTATTTTTTTAATTATATAATTTTGCAAACAAATATTTAAGAATAGAAAGAAGGGGTAGATTACCCAGGATAAGTCAAGCAGGAACTGGGAACAAACATGGATTTATTCTAAGTACAATGAGAAAAGCCACTGATGGGCTGAAGCAGGAGTGCACGTAGGGTTGCCAATCAAAATAGAAAGTGTTCACATAAAAACAATAAATATAAAGTGACAACAGGGACCAGCTATGCCTACAGAAGAATGTTTGCTCCCAGCTGAGTGCATGGTATGTACCAAGCACGAAGCCTGTGAAACTATGTAGTCAACACTTCTAGCCTCAATTTATGGAGGAGCAAACTAAGTCATGGAAAGATTCAGGAAACTGTTCAATGTCACAAGGCTAGTGAGCGGCTTAGTGGGACTGAAAACTGATTTCTCTGACTCTAATTCCTGTTCCCTCTCTAAACCACTCTGCTACAATACTGATGAAAATCGAAAAATTCCAGTATCAAGAATGTTTGTCTACATTAAAAATTACAGGTGGCTTGAACATGCTTCCTTTTCAACCAGACACCAACAGTGATTCCCATGCCGCCATGAAAGCATGAATAGAAAAACAGGCTTCCTTCCAGAAATGGTATGCTTTCAAAAATCCTTAGTTGTATCTAATAAGATGACTAATACCAAGACAGCAGGCATTCTTTCTTATTTAAACTTCACTGCCACTCCTGCAAAACTCCAATTAGTATCATACAACTGATGTGATTCATCTAATTAGTTAGTGCATTCCAGACGCCATTTACTTCAGAGTGCTATTTCTACCACCCCACACAATTTGGATTTCTTTTGAAACATCCCTATTACACAAGAAAAATGAGATTCCAGCCAGTGATGAAGTCTACAACTCCCCCAATAGTAACATCAGAGAACCCAGTCTTGGTAACTCTGGGTCCAAAATCTGTAGCAACCTATTTTCCCTGGACAATGACTCTGGCTCAGCCTGGGGAGAAGCATAATTGGTTTTCTTACCTGCCAGAAGTAATATTAGACACACAGCAAAGAAGTCTGGGTACTCTGCAAGGCCAGTGTAATTCATTTTGAAATATGCCTTGAAAAACTGACCAATCTGTTTGCTAAGAAGTTCATCAAAGGTGCCACTCCATGCTCTTGCAACACTTGACGTACCTTTCCAAAACACAGCACATTTAGAAGACACATGTTTAGCGGCGAAAAATGAATATAACATCACTTGCAGCTCCATTCTTGGATAAACACAAAATTGAAAATTTTAAACACATATAAATCAAACTTAATTTTATAATCATGTGATCTTAATTTTATAATCATATAATAGTAATCAAACGCCCTTAGCTGGGGAAGCAGACAGCTTTGTATGCATTAAAGAACTATAATATTTTCCAAGAGGGTTCAAACTCACTAAAAGGTATATTGAGAGACAAAATTGAATCATGCCATTTTACGATTAGAAGGAGGCATTTTAGAGATGAGAAAAAGGAGGCAGGGATGTGATGACTCACATAAAGCACACAGCAGCTAAGCAGCACAGACCTGGTCTGGCCCCCAGGGGGCTCACCCAGGAATGTCCCTTCTGCACGCACGATTTAGACTCATTTTTGAAACATACCTATCACATAAGATAAAATGAGATTCCAGCCTGTGATGAAGGCCCACAGCTCTCCAACAGTAACATAAGTGTATAAATACGCAGACCCGGTCTTGGGAACTCTGGCCCCAAATTCAGCATAGCACAGGCCTGCCATCACCGAAGCGAGGGCAGCAATGAGGAAGGAGACGACAATACTGGGGCCAGAATCTGCTTTGGCAACTTCCCCGGCCAGAACGTAAACCCCGGCACCAAGGGTGCTGCCAACCCCCAGGGCGATGAGGTCCATGGTGGATAGGCAGCGGCATAATTTGGAATCTTCTAGACTGTCCAGGGGGACAACTTTTCTCCGGATCAGACACCGGGCAAAAGACAGGGCTGCTCTGCAGGGAATCATCCTGAAGAAGGCAACCTGAGGAAGAGAAGGGAAAAGGTCAGAAGCTACACCTGGAACCACCGTCCTGCCCACCAGCAGCCCAGCTGCCCGGCACAATTAGGGCAGCTCTATTTTCTTTTCTGGTTGGCCCAAGGGGCATCAGGAGGAGGGTTTGAGAAACCGAGAATGTGAATTCCCTGCAGTTCATTCAAACATGTCCCTTTATAAGCAACCGCCACAAATGGCTTTCTTGGGAAGCAGAGCACTAGGAGCCATGGGTAATTACAAAGATTTGCCGTATTTGTTCATTTACTACAATTCTGTAAGATATGTCAGTAGGAACATACTCTTAAGAACTGGCTGCTGTTGTCCTTGCTACAAATAAGAAAGAGGGTGAATTACCTTCTCTTTTAGGTTTTCCTCTCTCTCTCTCTCTGTTTTCCAATCATACATTCAACTCATGTATTTCTTGGCTTTCCCTACATGCCAGGGGTCGGGTGGAAAAGGGTCTGTTTCATAGATATGATCGCTGGCTTTACAGCTCTTACAGTCTAGCTATTATCTAACTGGAGGTAAAAATGTCATCACTATATATTCTACGACTTCATCAAATACATGTGAGCTTCTCTGTTTTCATTTTAAATATTTAATGCAAAGCCAACTGAACCTTTTAGAATGAGGCATTCTCCAACAAACACGCTTGGATTTTCCTAGCTAGAATTGCTGTTAAACTATTCTTTTAACGAAGAGTTAGTACTAAAATACACACGATATTATTTGAGATTTCTAAATAACTAAGTAAATTTAAATTCCATACTGAGTATTAGTATATGTTTTTTTAAAATGGAAGGAATGAGGTAGGTAGAAAGCATCTTCCCTCTCAGCCCAAACAACCTAACAGTGGGAAAAAAATATCAGGTTCTAAAAGTTTAGATTTTCATTTTATTTTAGTGAGAAAAAAACACACATATTACAATGAAAAAGTCTAAAACAGATTTACCAAAAATTTAACAGTAATTATCTTGAAGTAGTAGTTTTTTAGTTCTTTATATGCTAATATGTATTTCACATAATGGCTATTGCACTGCTAAGCTTTTCTAAATTATCTGCAATGAATATGCATAATATGTACAAAAATACAAAAAATGAAAAGCCCTTTATATGACTACAGAGACATAGAACTCACTAGACTAGGAAACAACTGAGGAATAAGGAATATAATATTATTTACAGCTTTTTAGTCAACAAATTAAAATGTACTTAAGCATAAACATGGCAAAACCAGGTTTGCCACCTGTCCTTCACATTTATCTACAGACCCTGAATGCTATTTCCTTCAACTTCATTGCATTAATCATTAATAATCTAAATGCATGACATCAGAGCATCTTCTCTGAGACGTTCAGAGCTTTCTATCCAATAAAATAAAACTCTGAAGAGGGTTCAAACTTGACCTCTGAAAAACAAAACTGTTTATAGAAATAGTTTTATTTAAAAATAAAAATATTAAATAGAATACATTTTCTATACCAAATCTAAATGAGCTGTTGCTACTACAGAAAGAGACATTTCTGGAACATAAGTGATCTGGGTTTCACGTTAAATCCAGGAGATGCAGTAACTCATTGAGATGACATTTCTGATTCTCCAATAGTCAGACTTCCAAATTCAAAACCTATCAATACTTCTATAAACCAAATACATATCAGTGTGTATCCCCAACTAACCTTATTTCTCCTATCACACGTCTAGAAGGGAGGGTAGGGACAATCAAGAAATAAAATGTTGGAAGTTATATAAGGCCAATTTGGAGTGGAGGTGGGTATTTACGAAATGATGAGCTTTGCTAATATTTTAAGAGTGTTTATACAGAGCTGCACAAAGAACAAGAATTATGGATCACTGCCAAGTGAAAACTGACCAAAAGAAAAGACCCTTTGAATTTCTGCAATGATTGAAGATTACGTGAAAAATCACATGACTTAAGAAACACACTGATATACAAAATGAAATATACCTGTTTGTCATTTAACTAAAAACACTCTCTTGATAAAGTACTTGACTAATCTCAAATTCCATGAATAAAATATATAAATTCCACAACTATTGCAGATTTAAAGAGAAAGAATCTGAAAGGATGCAAGGAATACTAAAAAGCATTTGATTTAGGGGGAAGTTGATAAGGGTGTGAGTAAGCTTTTATTTTTATCTTTTTTTTTCCTAGCATTGTCACAATGTTATTGTTATATTTCTAAAATGTTTGTATACAAATAAAGAGATGAGCAAGCCAACCAACAAACAAAACTTCCTTTGAAAATAAACACTTTTGTTATTCATGGTGACCAAAACTAAATAAAGTAAGCCACATCTCTTCATTATAAAATTGAATTTAATGCACTCCATAGTATCACAAGCAGCAGAACTGCTCACAGAAATCTGTCGCTTTAATCAGACAAGATTTAATTCTGAAGGCAGATAAGATCTGAAACTATCTGCCCATTTTATGTGCATTTTCTATGTCGCTCTGAGGAAATACGACAAAGATGCCATTTGTCAGCTATTCATTTACTTTTAACAGAAAAGCACACGTCAGAAACTTTTCTCAGAACTGACAGGTTACTCAATATCCTCTGCAAACGATCTCAACTACGCACAACCTGATAAAATACCGACAGGAGAAGAGGAACTTAAAAATATATTGGGTCTATTTATTGAATCATTATTAAACAAACATTTATTGAGTCCCAGCAGGTGTAGCATACAGAGTTTAAGAGATTAAAAAAAAAAATGACAACCCTGTGCTTTTCGTAAATTATGCTTTGGCAGTGACCCACTGATGTATGAAAATTGAACAGCAACAGGGGAATGAGAAAAAAAAAAGGAATGTGATTTGATATTTATATATTTTAAAGTTTTATAACTTTTCATTTTTGAAAAATTAAAATGGATAAGCGTCTTCTGTGAAATGGTTATGACAACCTTATTCTCGTTTCTCAAAAGAATTTTCACTGATGGAAAAACACACACACACATACCTATCCCTTTTATTCAGGTCTGTGCCCACACGTGTCTGCAAGGGGCTCTGGCCTGCTGACTCAACAATAAGCACATCCTGGTAACAGGCAGGTATTCTGAAGGTGATCCTATTGGTCTGGAGGACACAGGCTTTAAGTTGCTTCCCCAGGAGCAGATCAACATCTGCACTATTGTTTCAGCTGTCAGCCGCTGCCCTGTGGACAAGGCTTCATATTTAACGTGCGCCCACATGCACATGATAACGGAGTATCAGAGTCAGGCAGGGAAGAGGCCCTGGAACACGAGTGATCTGGGTTTCATGTTAAATCCAGGATATGCAGTAACTCATTGAGATGACATTTCTGATTCTCCAATAGTCAGACTTCCAAATTCAAAACCTATCAATACTTCTATAAAGCAAATTCATATCAATGCGTATCCCCAACAAACCTTACTTCTCCTAGCACACATCTAGAAGGGAGGGTAGGGACAATCAACAAATAAAATGGCCTGGGCCTTACGATATAAAAGCTCCAATTTAAACCCCTATCATGTCGGGAGAAAAGAAGTATAACTAATAAAGCATCAGTGGCAGAGAGAGTTCAAAGAGCTGAGAGGCTACTCTGGAGGTTGCTCTTATGCTAGCTTCACTTAGACCTTGCTACCTGCCATAACTTGCCAGACCCCAACCAGCATCATTCCACCGACCCTAAAGAACTCCCAGGGCAATATAGAAGATTCTACAAAGGTTCCATGCACTAGAGTAACTTTCCAGAAACCTACAACCTCCAGATGGGTCCCTGGACCAGATAAGTCCTGAAAACTAGAGGGGCCAGCCTCTCTAGAACATCAGATAGTTCCATCTTCCTATTCCATATTAGTGACAGCCCCTTCCAAGATGAAAAAGTTAGAATGGCCATAGCCCAAACACCCCTAAAGAGTGGAACAGAATGATCAAAGGGGATGGTGGAGTTATACAGAGAAGGTAGGGTTTAACAAATGAGTATGACTACTGAATCATTATATTGATATTTCTTTTAGTCTCCAGTATCTTAGAGTATCTAGATGTAAAAACCTAAAATTGTAGAATTGTAACCCATGTCAAACTCTGAAATACGTTCTACAATTAATTGTGGTGCTGTGCTTGGAAATTTATTGCTTTTTTGTATATATGTTATTTTTCACCAAAAAAGAAAAAAAAAAAGTTGTGATGACAAAAAAATATTTATTCCTTCTAGACTCCTATGTCCTGGAGCATTTAGAAGGAAAAATCTGAGAGGATCGTATGGTAGTCCATGATAAACTCTGGGATGTGTCTGCTACTTGTTGAAGAGTGGTTTGAAAACTACTGCTTTTTTCTTTCTTTGCTTTGTATATGCTATACTATACAATTAAAAAAAGTTAAAAAAGTAAAAAATAAACTCTTACCATGTCACAAATGTATCTCATGACATCAGTAATAGATACACGTCTTTCCTCAACAGACAATTACATTCATTACTAATTGCTAAGACAGGGGGGGCTCTCTAATGAGGAGGAAAATATGCTCCTTTACTTGACATTTGAGAATGTAATTTAGCTATGTGAGGGCCATGAGAGGTTGACAATATGCTCTGCAGCAGAAGAGTCTTCAACAATTTTAAATAAGCCCGATGATACAGTTGCATCTCCTTTCACTTCCTGCCAACACTGAATTCAATGCTTTTAAGACAGGTAACTTGATGGGTCCCCTGTGAATTCTTGCCAACAAGCTAAATTCTTCTTTAGCACCTTGGAACTACCTCTTCTGAAACCTGACCCTGCAGAATTTTAGGTCTAGTAATTCCCTAGTCCTAATGACTGACCCCACTGCAGAGCAGACTTCTTCCCAGCTTCCCACAGAAATCTTTCCAAATCTACTTAAGGTCAAAAGTCGATCCTAGATTTTCACTTTGGCTCAAAAGGTTAAGGTAGCATTTACGCAGAGAGAAATAAATCCTGCCCCGCCTCCCCTGAGCAAAGGGTGAAATTTCAGACTTAATCCTCAATATCGGTATCCCAGGCCCTGACAAATAAATCTTACAGGAGAAAGGCAGTTAGAAGTAACTATGACAAACAGTGGGGCAGATATTCCAACAAAACCTCAACAAATTCGCCTGCCTGAATTATAACCAACGTTTCTGTCCTCACTTGAGTTGCTAGTTTTCCGGTATGACAACTGCACCTTCTGCTTTTGGAAAGATTGGGAAAAAAGTAATTATGCCATCTAGAACTGGGATCTTTGCCCCTTTTTCTTTTCTCCAAACTAGACCTTTTGATTTTGTACTCTCCAAAACCGACATCAATTACATTTCTACAACTTTAAAGTTCCAAAATAAATTTTCAAATCATATTCCACACTAAATTTTATTTGGTTAAAGGAAAAAAGATATAGGCATAATACTAAGGAATTACTGACTTTTCTCTCATTCTTGTTATTTAGTTTTGAGAAATTAATTTAATCCCCCCAATATACTTTCATATACCTTTCACTTATATTTGGTTCAAAACACCTTTTTTCCCCAATCAAACTTTCTGAACAATTTCTTCCTCCAAAGTTTTGCCTGAATAGTTGAATGCTAATGTAGAAATAGGTAAAAATGAAGGACACAACTGAAAGCCTTTGCAAAGGCACAACCATGACAGATATAATATCATTTTATATTTTCTTCCCTTTATGTATCAAGTCAGTCCTGCAGGAAATTAGATTAAAAATCCAGTACTTCAAAATTTCTGCTAGAGAAACCAGACAGAGGTTTGTATCTTTCCTAAAGTCATTCAACAAACTAGCATAGAATTCTGTAAAAAGTTTCTGGTGCTTCAAAACATGTGAACCCATTTAACTTTAGTAATTACAACAATACAGTGGGGAAAGGCCATGCTTAATCATCTCATTCAAACAGAAGCAGAACAATGAAAACAATTTTGAGTCCAACTGTTATTTTTAGGGTTGGGAAAGGAGAGTAAAAAAAGTGAGAGCCTCTTTGTTGCTCAGATACAACTTCTCTCTCTAAGACAACTCGGGAAGGTGAACTTTCTGCCTTCCTCCCTGCATGGGACATGACTCCCAGGGGTGTAAACCTCCCTGGCAACTTGGGACGGACTCCCAGGATGAGCTGAGACCCAGCATCATGGGATTGAGAAAGCCTTCTTGGCCAAAAAGGGGGAAGAGAGAAATGAGACAAAACAGGGTTTCAGTGGCTGAAAGATTTCAAACAGAGCTGGGAGGTTAGCCTGTATGTATTATACAGATATCCCTTTTAAGTTTCTAGTGCATTAAACAGCTAGAAGGAAATACCTGAAACTGTTAAACCATAATCCAGTAGGCTTGATTCTTTTTTTAAAAAAATATTTTTATTGCGAAATATCCATACACATACTGTCCAACTATATTATAAAATCAGTGGCTCACAATATCATCACATAGTTGTGTATTCTTCACCATAATCATTTTCAGAACATTTGTATCACTCCAGAAAAAGAAATAAAAAGGAAGGAAAAAAAAAAAAAAGAGCTCATACATCCCACATCCCATATCCCTTACCCGTCCCTCTCACTGACCCACAGTATTTCAATCTACCCAATTTTTACCCTTTATCTCCCCCTAATATTTATTTTGTATCCATTTTTAACTCATCTGCCCACACCCTGGATAAAAGGAGTACCGGCTACAAGGTTTTCACAATCACAAGTCACACTGTAAAAGCTGTGTATTTAAACCATCATCTTCAAGAATCAAGGCTACTGGAACTCGGCTCAACAGTTTCAGGTACTTCCCTCCAGCCACTCCAATACAACTAAAAAGAGGTATCTATATAATGCATAAGATTAACCTCCATTTGAAATCTCTTAGCCACTGATACTTTATTTTGTCTCATTTCTCTCTTCTCCCTTGGTCAAGTAGGCTTTCTCAGTCCCAGGACGTAGGCTTGATTCTTGAAGGCGATTGTGCAATTATACAGCTTTTACAGTGTGACTGTGAAAAAACCTCATGGCTGATGCTCCCTTTATCCAGTGTATGGACAGATGAGTAAAGAAATAAGGCCAAAAAATAAATAAATAAATAAATAAATAAATAATGGTATGGGATGATTTGGGTCTTCTTTTTCATTTTTATTTTTATTCTTATGTGTATTTTTGGGGATTAATGCAAACGTTCAAAAATTTATTGCAATGATGAATGTACAACTATATGATGACACTGTGAAGCACTGATTGCACACTTTGAATGATTATGTGGTATGTGAATACGTCTCAATAACTTTGCGTTAAAAAAAAAAATGTGAGGGGGAAGAAAGCAAAGCCCCCAGCACCTCTGTAGTCAGAGTATCTGCACCATTATCAGTCACTTCCATGGCCAAAGAACTCGGTGGCACACCCGTGGCACTGGGCAGGCCCCCTTTTCCATGAGGTCTTTAGCAATCTTTGACTAATAAATCATTCTGAATGCCAGATGATACCACCTGTTCCCTCTCCCCCAAGCAGCTACCAAAGAAGGTACACTAAGCTAGCACGACTCACCCATATGTTGCATTGGGTTGCTGCAAGCATCAGGAGACTCTTTTCCAAGTTATTTAATACCCTGCACTTCATTGCAAGTGCTATGCTAATAAAAAGCACGAATGCTTGTGAGGTACTTGCTTACAAGTGTCAGATACTGTTCTAAGTTCTTTTGTTTATTCTTTCATGAGTCTTCACATTCTCCCTGTAAGATCGAGACTATTATCGATCTTATATTATGGATGAGGAAACTGAGGCATGGAATGCTTGGTCAACATTACAAAGTGAGCGTGTGGTAGGATCAAGGATGAAACTCAGGAGGCCTGGATATGGAGCCCTTATCCACTCCACTACCCATCATGGTATACCGCTCCAGGCTCTACCCACCTGCTCACATCTCTCTTTTTTTTTTTTCTTTTAATGCTGTTTTATTGAGATACATTCACACACCATACAAACCCTCCAAAGAGTAGTACACTGGCTGTTCTAGTTTGCCAGCTGCCAGAATGCAATATACCAGAAATGGAATAGCTTTTAAAAAGGGCAATTTAATGAGTTGCTAGTTTACAGTTCTAAGCCTGAGAAAATGTCCCAATGAAGTGTATAGACATGTCCGATCTAAGGCATCCGGGGAAAGATACCTTGGTTCAAGAAGGCCAATGACGTTCAACGTTTCTCTCTCAGCTGGAAGGGCACATGGCGAACATGGCAGCGTCTGCTGGATTTCACGTGGCTCTATCAAAAAGGGACTCTCTCCAAAATGTTTCCTCTTTTAAAGGATTCCAGCAAGCAACTCCACCTTCCATTGGTGGAGACACACCTCCATGGGAATCATCTAATCAAAAGTTACCACCCACAATCGGGTGGGTCACATCTCCATGGGAACAAACAGAATGCTCCCACCCAGCAATACTGAATGAGGATTAAAGGGCCTGGCTTTTCTGGGGTCCACCACAGATTCAAACCAGCGCACTGGCTCACAGTACCATTGCCATGCTGTCACACCTCCTTTAAAGAGACTCTTGCTTCCCTCACAGCACTGTCCTTCCGCCCCCAAGCCACAGGGGGAGGCTGGAGCAGAGAGAGACACCTGACCAGTGTGAAATATTCACAGGGTTGGGTATACTCAAGAAATATATACCCAATATATATATATATATATATTCTGTATATATTAACTGGGTTGGATGATCCCACTGAAGTCACACAATCTGCGGAAGACATGACACCATGCCCAAACCAAGAGGCTGCTGCCATAGACAAGGCAGGTGAACCCTCCAGCAAGGGGAGGAGAACAGAGGGAGGAGCCACAGTTCAACTTTCTGGTCCCTGGGCCCTGCTGGACTCCGGCATGGATCTTAAAGATTCCCCTGCACCCTATCAAAAGACCTCCTACTAGGCCCTTTTGAGTGGTCTCTGCTCCTTAAAACCCAAGGCTTCCTGATAAAGGTTAAGGGGGGTCTGCTCCACTGGGCTCCATGCCCGCTTCCAACCCTTCCAATCCCCATTGTCACACTCCTGTTGCTTCCTTGAAAATAATTATTTAATCTGATTTTCAGGGGATGCAGCACCAGTTTGGTGCTCAGAATATCTTAGGCTCAGAATTGCAGCTAAATTCAGGAAACCAGCTCGCATTCCCCAGTTCTGACTTGAAACGATGCCTGAGAGAAGAGGGATTTGAAACCCATGTTTTGGAGAGATTTGTAAATGAATTATTTTGGCCAGACAGAGTTCCGTTTCCATAATTTAAAAACGTGTTTAGAAATATTTATACATCTCAGTCCACTGAAAAATAACAGAGAATTATGAAACAGAAAAATGAGTTTAACTTTAGTACTCTGACTGTATTTACTTAAACTTGAATCTACTCTATCTTCTGCCAACTTCTCCCAACAACTCTAGGCCTTGAGCCTGGGTTCCAAAACTACTCCTCTGTGATCTGGCCTCAGTCTACCTTTCTAGCTTTATATCTCGCCATTTCCCACATGAAATTCCTAGATCATGCACCTTCTAGGTGGGGGAGAGGGATGGTGGGGGGCCAGAGAGTGAGAACCTCACAATATCTACCTGGTAAGAGAGAAGGGGGAAGGAGAGGAAAAGGGATTTTTGAAAGGTACTGCTATGCTGGTATGAAATATGAATCATCAGATCTCCTATGAGAGATACAAGTGAAGTTCAAAACCCTTCTTAAATATGCTTTGAATATGACACTCTGAAGAGACTGGGTCATCGGGCACTTGGGCTGGATTAATATTTTTGCTGATACCATGTGCCCTCTAGCTCTTTCTTCCCCCAATGAAGGTGAAATTGCTTGTTTGATGTAAACAGAAAAGTACGGTTCTACATACCATCACTTCTAAACAGGATTTATTTGGCTTAACATAAATAACCCACAATCAATCCCTAGAAGAAGTCAAGCAAGGACAGCTAAACATCAGGAAAAGGGAAGAGATCATTGTACCAAGGCATTAGCATAACCCAGCAGAATTGTCTAAATAACTCTGCAAAGATTTTTAAGTGAATTCAGTTAACAACCCCCCCCCATGATATTTAATTTAAAGTCCTTTAATGCTCTTAGTTTTTAATTATAAAGTACTTATAAATAACTAGTTTAGAACTCTTAACATCCCATTTGAAACCCTAATGGATATTTCTCACAGGGGACCTAGAGGAATTCATTCCCTACCTCACCTTCACTACAGAATCCCATTCTTCCCTCACAGGTGACTATTTTTCAAAGGCAAAGAGAATTCTAACTTTCAGGGTATCCTGTTCACTCCTTGTGCAGCTCACTTTGCTAGAAGAACTTTTCTTTCATGAAGCCCTTCTCTAAGTCCTACCCATTGATCTAACTGTCCTAGGAAAAATATTGACAAGTCTTCTCATTCATCTAATTCCAAATGGCCATCACCCCAAGACTTCTCTCCTCAGGTAAATAATATTAATGCAAAGTACAACCACCACACTTTGAAAAGCTCTAACTTAAAACAATACTCCCAAAACGACAAAACATTCGGGATGTGGTCAAAGACATAGTCTAATTTGCATATTATCTCCATCCCTTCCACATATTTCTTACTAATTCTGTCTAGGGCTACATTTGAGATTTTTGTTTGTTTGTTTTTCTTTATTAATAGCCGCCTCAAATTGTTTCAACACTGTATACAAAGGCTCTGCTGGATCTAGCTTCTCCCTATCTCTTTAGACCATCCTCTGCCTCCTTCTCCTATCTTCAAACTATACTGGTTTCCTTTAGTTTCCTCAGAACTCCAAGCCTCTTACTGCTTGAGGTCTTTCTGCACAATTTGTTTCTTCTTCCTGGACAGTTACTCTTTGTCCCCTTGACTCGCTAGCTCTCAACATCCACCAAGTAAATTAGTTCATCCCATCATTTGTTCACACAGCGTTCTGTACTTTTATGGTGCTTTTTCTTTATCATAATTATAATCAACTACTTGAATGAGTTATCTGTTTACACTTGTAGGCTGCAAGTTTCTTGAAAACAGATCTATATTTATTCATTTGTTACATCTCAAGTGCCAAACAAAGTGACTGAAATAAAAATAGCAGTGTAGTAAACATTTGTTTAATGAATGTGTGAATGAATGATTCATACTTGTCAAAGTCCTAAGAAATTTATTCTCAAAGAAATCTACTATAGATTGGTTACTTTGGTTCCATTTGTTTCCCTGACTATTTTAAAACCTAAATTTAGTATTTTATGTTTCATAATATTTGGGGTCAGTTTATAATATAAGTCCATTAATCAATGCAGTGAATATCCTACCTTATATTTTCATCTGATGATATAAGCATGTCTTCTGCATTAATGCAAATCAATGAAAAAAAAAAGATAACCTGACAAGAGCTAAGAACAGAGAATCATGGCATGTCACCAAGAATGATATTGATCCATTAAATCAACACTCTGGGTATATATGCAACCAGCTACAATCCACTTTTCACTCCAGCTCATTCCAAGGTTATCACAAAATACGGTGTTAAATGCTTTGCTGAAGTCTTAGTACATTATGTTCACAACTTCCCAAATTCACCAGTCTCATAAGCACATAAAAAAAAAAGTGTGCAGTTAGTTAGGTATAACTAGTTCTTGGTAAACTCATGGTATCTTTTGGGAAGCAACCATTCCTTTTCAATTATTTGTATACACACAAATTGCTGGAATTTTGCCAGTGAACAATGTCCAGCTTTCCTGATCTGTGGTTTCCAGAATCTATGCTGACCTTTATTTTAAAAATAAGGGCAATTGTCTCTTTCCTTTTTTCTGCTATGTTTCTCACACTCCAGAGTGCCTCCAGGATTACAGAAGGTCATTCCACACTCTTGTGCAAACCCTTTCAATGTCCTGAGATGTAATTCATCCAGGCCTAGAATTGTGAGCTCCTTTAAGGCAGCTTAGCTCTTTCTCCATCACCAACTTGGGCTTCAGGTCCCTTTTGGGTTATATGTTGACTTATGGTTGATGATCACTCTTCTTGTGAAGATAAAAGCAAAATAGGGATTTAATAAATATTTAGTAATACTGACTAATATTTCATTACAGAGACAACTCAAACACTGCTTTGCTAATTTCCACTAATTCATACCATTCACTTTATTCTGCCATCTTTTAAATCTAAACCCTTCAAATGAATTCCCCTGGGAGCCACAAATGAATCTTTCTGCTATCTTCCCTTCCTATTCATCATTCTGTAATCTGATAAGGATTTTGATTGCATTTGTCTTTTCTTCTTTCCAAGCAGCATTACTTTTTATGGAGTTATAGCTATGTATTCTCCGAGAATTTAGAAACCTGCCATTTCAAAACCTAGGGTACAAAGATCAAGTCCACTAATAAGCCAACAGAGGATATTCTAACGTATAAGCAAATTATCTCCTTGTCGCCAAGAGACAAACATTCTATGAACAATAACTTGTACAAATTCTTTAAACTTCCTAAATTCTCACTACTCAGCCTATTCCATTTATCTTATATCAACAAAGACAAAGCTTGTTTAAGAATATTTCATAGAAAGGTTGCTACAAATCCTGCTTGCGGGAATGTCCTCGCTTGCAAGCAGTAACACAAAGTTTCATCATCTATGGTTCTGGCACAATCGAGTTGTTTAATGTACCTTGAGCCATAGCTCACACGCACCCAGTCGCTAAACAAACAAGCAGAATTTTACCATGATCATTTAAAGGAAAACAGCTTATTGTCAAATTAAAACACTGACAAACACAGCCTTTTGGATAATTACCTGAGCCTCCCTCATGATTTGCCACTCCTAGAATTCACACTTCTAAATAAACCTTTATCAGGGTAGCGTCCTTTTTTCTGGGACATCCTTCTGTGAGTGTAAAGATAATTTGTTGAGGAAAAAGGAACATATGCAATGAATACTAATAAACACAACTATGATTTTTGGCCATTTCTTTGTTTCATATTTAAGAGTTTGTTTGTTTACTTGATTTTTAACAAGTTTTAAATGCTTCCTTTTGTCTTTTCAGTTAGATAATTACTCATAACCAAAATATCCCTAATGAAGCAGATTAACAACTTAGTACATCTAAGACACGTGATAAGGACATTATTCAACTTAAAAAATCAAAGTGAATTTTGCTTATGGACTGAAAGGATAACTTTAATAGCATTAACGTAGAGGAAATATGGGGAATTACTGTGAAAAAAAGGCTCCATTTTAGATTATAACATTATCTAGATGCAGGGATAAAGTCAAGCTCTGAGTTACCCTTGACTTTTGCTCCAATCAATAATTTTTGTAAAATTTCCATTTCCAAAAGTGCTATTTCTACAAACTGTGAGTAAGCATGGGGGAAACTAATCACATGCACTTAAGAACTTGCTTCTGATGGCAAACCATGTGTTTCCATATTTTGTTATTCCCTGCAAGAAAAAAAAATGAGGTGTAGGTGTGAGAGTTGCAAACTGTGGCCATAATTGCAAAAACATTACGTCCAATTATTTAATAGATTCCTGAGGGTGTGTTTGTGAGGGAGGAATGCCTTTCTACCAACAGTAACAAGAAAACAATCATTCCCTTTCTTCTAGGCATCAAAAGGACCCTTGAGGGGGAAAATTCAACTTGATATTCTCACAAGCACTGCGGACAACCAAAGCAATAGGCTGAGCCCCCAATCTTGGCATTTCTTCATATGAAACTTAAGCCCACAAAGGATAGGCTAAACCTACTTAAAATTAGGCCTAAGAGTCACCCCCAAGAGAATCACTTTTGTTGCTCAGATGTGGCCTCTCTCTCCAGCCAACACAACAAGCAATCTCACCGCCCTCCCCCTGTCTACATGGGACATGACTCCCAGGGGTGTGGACCTTCCTGACAACGTGGGACAGAAATCCTAGAGTGAGCTGAGACTCAGCATCAAGGGATTGAGAAAACCTTCTCGACTAAAAGGGAGAAGAGCGAAATGAGACAAAAATAAAGTGTCAATGGTTGAGAGATTCCAAACAGAGTCAAGAGGTTATCCTGGAGGTTACTCTTAAGCATTAAATAGATATCACCTTGTTAGTCAAGATGTAACGGAGGGGCTGGAGGGAACTGCCTGAAAATGTGGAGCTGTGTTCCAGTAGCCATGTTTCTTGAAGATGACTGTATAATGATAGAGTTTTCACAATGTGACTGTGTGATTGTGAAAACCTTGTGTCTGATGCTCCTTTTATCTACCTTATCAACAGAAGAGTAAAATATATGGAATAAAAATAAATAATACGGGGAACAAATGTTAAAATAAATTTAGATTGAAATGCTAGTGATCAATGAAAGGAAGGGGTAAGGGGTATGGTACGTTGTCTTTTTATTTCCTTTTCTAAATTGATGCAAATGTTGTAAGAAATGATCATGATGATGAATATGCAACTATGTGATGATACTGTGAATTACTCATAATATATGTAGAACAGAATGATCAAAAGTTAAGAATGTTTGCATTTGTTATATTTTTTAAAGAAATTAAAAAATCAATTAAAAAAAGGACCTTTGAGATGGCCCTCATGCAAAACTAAACATCTAAAAATTCTATTGAGAACCAGGTGTAATTATATTACCATGCACCCTCGTTTAATTCTATAGATAAACAGCCCAGTTAGGGGAAGAGCTTGGAGTTTTAGAGGCAGGCCAAGGGTTTGTAACCTCTTGGATCCTTCATTTTCTAATAGGTAAAGTGAAATTAAAAGTATTTTGCTCATAAGGTTGTTGTGAGGGTCACATCTGATAATACACGTGCAATGCCCAGCACAGAGCAGGTACTCAGTGGGTGGCAGTGGTGGTTATTAATTGATTATTTTAAGAAAAAACAAAAGATGTGTTTGAAATTCACATCTTGGAGCAGCTGAAAAACTTATTTATAAAAGCCATTTGCTTTTAGATACACAAAAATTAAGATTTAGAGTGAAACAGATTGCCAGCGGAGAGGGCTCTAATTTTTAATGGAAAAAACTGAGGCCCAGAGAAAAGATTTTTTCTCAGGCATTCAGACAGCAGATAAGACTGGTTCGGGACACAGTTTTCCCCGTTCTAACTGGTACTCTCTCTGGATGATGCCAACACAACTTGGCACACAGAAATTCCGTCCTCAATGACTCACAACTACATTCGGTGCCTTGCAATGCCGAGAGGAAAAACCGACTTACTGATTAGGTGATAAAGCTACACCACCAGCTCAGTGGTTTTCCCTGAAGAGATTTCAGGAGATGCCCAGTGAGACCAAAAAAAAAGCAGGTTCCCTTCCCTCCTTGCGCCCACCACACCTGCCTCCTCTAAGAGATTTTATATAAACCAGCTTTTCCCCTCTTATCTGAATTTTAGAAGTAGAGGCATTTGGCGGGGGTGGGTGGGGTGGGGTGGGGGGTGGGGGTGGGGAATCCTTGATTTTGAAGTTCTCCTTCTTTATGTAAAATTCCTTTATGCTCAAACATTAGCATACTGCAGTTTCTTGAAGGCAGGTGCAAAATGCAGTATTTTTAATATCAGGAAAATTGAGAGATCAGTGGCTGACTCGTGTGTGTGTAACTATTAAATCTTGCACATATATCTCTCAATGGCTTACTGAAACACTGGAAAAAATGAACTACAGAATACTATTATTCTTAGCAAGTACATGGAGATGCCTGCTTCTGGAAGCATGGGGTGGGGATGTATTCACTCACAGTTTTGAGGCCAGGAAGATATTCAAATTAGGAGCTTCCCCCACCCCCCCCCAAAAAAAAACTAACTAAATCCTGGATAAATGACCACATAATACAGTGAGGCTCAGCAATGGAAATACGGCAGAAGGTGGTGGGGTGGAGAGGGAGAGAGAGAGAGTACGAGTATGAAAGACTGAGCTGCAAGCAGAACTGCGAATGAAAAACTAAGTTGCAAGCGCAAGTGTCCTCAGAATAAACTCCTATGTTAACTACAAAGACTCAGGACCTCTTCAAGATGGGAGAGTTGAAACCAAGACCGCTGTGCTAAGACAGAACAGAGGGGCTTTAGCAATCCAGGTCAACAGCATTTTTGTACACCCAATAAAATAGCTTTCCACTATAAGCAAATGCAAGTCTTCTGTTGGAGAAAATGCCTTCACCATTCTAGGTGGGTACATAAACAATAAACAAATATACATATAAATATATAATGCTAACATATACAAAACTCTGCATCTAACAATAAGAAAATCCATATGCAATTTTTAAGTCTATGAGAAACATATAAAAACTGACGGAATTTTAGTCCATAAAGAAAATCTCAAGAAATTTCAAAGGACACAATACATACTAGTTAATTAGATCAATCACAAATCCTTTATTTTCTTTTTAATTTTAAACTTTTTTATTTTGAAATATTTTCAAAATTGCATGGCACTTTACAAAAACCATACAGATCCCACAAAGGGAATTCCAGCATATCTATACGTCCCCAGATATCCAGATCCATCAATTTTAAAGTTTTGCCACATTTGCATATCATTCTATCTAACCAATCTATCAATCCCTCTATCTTTCTGTCTATCAGTCCATTTTCTAAACACTTAAGTTTAGGCTGAATACATCATGCTCCTTAAATACTTAATACTGCCACGTACATTTCCTAAGACAAAGCTATTCATCACTTACATAACTACCTTAAGTGCAGTTATCAAGTGCAAGAATTAACATTCACATAAAAACTCATGTCTACATTCCAATTTTTTCATAAGTCTCAATAACGGCCTTTTGAACTTTCTTTCCTCCATTGTTAGATTCCATCCTGGATCATTGTTTTAGTGTCCTAGGCTGCTTAAGCAAATATCACAAAACGGTTTGGCTATATAATGGGAATTTATTTGCTCACAGTTTTGAGGCTGGGAAAATGTCCAAATCAAGGTATCATCAAGACGATGCTCTCCCTTGAAGACTGTGGCATTCTGGGGCTGACTGTTGGCAATCCTTGGTTCCTTTGTCAACTGTCAAGGCACATGGGGTGTCTCCTGGTCTCTTCCTTCCCTTGTGGCTTCTGTTTCAGCTCCTGGCTTCCTGGGGCTCTCTCTCTGAATTTCATTCTCTTATAAAGGACTTCAGTAATACGGTTGAGGTGGGATACACCTTAAAGGAATAGTCTCATGAAAAGGTCCTACTTACAATGGGTTCATACCCACCAGAATGAATGAACTTTAAGAACATGTTTTTCTGGAGTACATTCAGCTTCAAACCACCACAATCATGTAACGTTTTAATTGTCATCGTCTCTTTAGCTGCTCCTTTTTTTTTTTTTTTACTGTGGAAACATGCGTACAACAGAAACTTTCCATCTCAGCCCCTCCCAAGCATAAAATTCAGTGGGATTAATCACATTCACTACATTGCAATACTACTGCCACCTTCCATTATTAAAAACTTCCCATCTCTCCAAACAGAAACCTTAGACCTATTTTGCATTAACTCCCCATTCTTCCTGTCCCCTGCCCCTGGCAATCTGCACTCTAATTTCTGCCTCTAGGAGCTTACATTTTCTCCAATATTTTCACTGTAGCTACCACGGGGCTTAAATGTAACATCCTAAGTCTCTAAAAATCTCATTTGCTTTGATACCAACTTAACTTCAATAATATACACAAACTATGCTCCTCTACTCCTTTGTCTCCCCACCTTTATACAGTTCTTGTCACAAACTACAGTTCTATACATCATGAGTCCAAAACCACTGATTTACCATTATAACTTATACACTTGCTTTTTAGATCCTGTAGGAAGTGAAAAATAGAGTTACAACCCAAAAATACAAAAGCACTGGCATTTACATTTACCCATCATTACCCTTACCAGAGATCTTTATTTCTTCATGTTGCCTTCGGTCAATTGTTTCGTATCCTTTCCTTTCAACTTGCAGATCTCCCTTTAGCATTTCTGAGGGCTGATCTACCTGTGAAAAACTGCCTCAGCTTTTACTTATCTGGGAATGTTTTAATCTCTCCTTCATTTTTGAAAGACGGTGTTGTCAGATATAGAATTCTTGCCTGGCAGTTTTTTTGCTTTTAACACTTTAAATAGGTCTTCCCAGTGCCTTCTTGCCTCCATGGTTTCTAATGAGAAATCAGCACTTAAATCTTTTTGAGACTCAAGCATACATGACATGTGGCTTGTCTCTCGAGGCCTTCAGAATTCAATCTTTATCTTTGACATACGACAGTGTAGATCTATTTGGGTTGATACTGTTTGGAGATCACTGAGTACTTTGCACATATATATTCATGTCTCTCATTATATTTGGGAAGTTTTAAGCCATTATTTCTTTGAACTCTCTCTGCCCCTTTCTTTCTTTCTCTGGGACTTCTATCATGTATATATTGGTGAGCTTGACGGTGTCCCACAGATTCCTCATGCTCTGGTCCACTTTTCTCTATTCTTTCTTCCTTCTGCACCTCAGACTGGATGATTTCAATTGTCTTATCTTCAAGTTCACTGATTCTTTCTCATGCCAGCTCCAATATGCTGCTGAGTCTCTCTAGGGAATTTTTTATATCAGTTTGGTTCCTTTTCATAATTTCCATTTCCTTACCGACATTGTCTTTGTATTCATCTACTGCTTTCCTGATTTCCTTTAGTTCTTTGTTCATTATTTCCTTTAGCTCTTTGGGCATATTTAGGACCTTTTTTTAAAACGTCTTTGTCTGGAATATCCCAAGTTTATCCTCCTCTTTGATGGTTTCTAATGTTTTAATGTTCTCCCTTGCCTGGGCCATTACTTCTTGTTTCTTCGTATGTTTCAGAATCTTTTGTTTAAACCTTGGCATTTTGATATTGTAACGTGTTGTTGCCATATTTGCCTATTGCTTAAGCCGTATCCACCTAGTGTTATGAAAGCGGTTTTGTATTCCAGGACCTAACCAAAAACCAAAAGAATAAGAGAAAACACCTTTCCCCGTCCTTGCAAATTGACCTACACCAATACTCTCCTTCAAAGCATAGCCATACAAAACATTTAGCGCTGCCCCGATTCTTACTGCATATATGTCTTGTCTTAGGTATGCATGTGTCGCTCTGGTAATCCTTCTGTTTACACAGATATGAACATCCCCCGTTTCCTAGGAAACAGTTTCTTTGTGGTTCTGAGCATTGCACTGTATTTCCTACAGCCAGAAATCCCTTGCCCCAGGCAGCTCCACAGCAATCTGTAGGGTGCTCTGTGAGCTGCTCTCTACACACAGGGCAAATTCCAGGATGGCAGTTACCTCAAGCCACCACCAGAGAGAGTGGGCCAGACATCCAAGCTCCCAGTAAGTACATGAGGGTTACTCTAGAATCGGGACCAGAGATCTGCCCTGGTGGCATGGGCATCTCCACGATAAGCTGGTAGGGGTGGGAGAGGGTCCAGTTAGGGCACCACAGGGTCCTACTGCTTTTAAGTAGCCTTTGTCTTGATTTGGTGCTTGCTGTATGGCTACAGTCCTTGAACTGTTTTCTAAAACTTTGAGAAAGCTATTTCTGCCAGTTCTTGCTGGTTGCTCAAAGCTTCTGTCGGGGGGATGGAGCCCTGAGGCGTCCCACTCCGCCGTCTTGACTGGGGTTGACCGCAAATCCATTTTTAAAATGGAAACGTGTGAAAATTTATGAGCATACTAAAAAAATGCAGACTAACTTTATAACTTCCACAGAACTAGGCTTAGAAAGATCTTTCCAGTTTTTTAATTTCCCACTCTTATGTCAAAAAAACAACATATAACTTACCCTAGTATAAATGCACTGAATTTTTTTTAAACATTCAGTCCAGAACATTCAGTTCATTCTAGCTTTTGTTTTTTTTTTTTTAACACTGTTCACTACACAAAACTATTCAGTATTGGAACATTAAATTCCTTTTACCTATCTTTATTTCTACTTGCATTTCCACAAAGTGCTCTAAATGGATTAGGATTCATTTCAGCTGTCAGTGAGAGAAAACTCCAAAGAGAAGTTCTTGAGGTGGACACTGAACTGCCTGTTTTGTAACGTATGACTGTGGGCCTCGGCTCTACAGAGCCAGGACACAGCAGGCCCCATGCAGCTGGATTCCTGGCCATGCTCCCCACACGGCACTCACCTCACGGCTGCACCAGCTTTTCTAACTCCAGCCCCTGTTACCTTTATCCAAGTCACAGAGGAGCAGGAAAGGGTGAAGGACGGACCCCCTTTTGCAAAGGTACCTTCTCAGAAGTCACAAAGGATTCTGTCCCTCACTTGACATTCATCCGATAGTCACAATAAACAGCCTTGATTTCAGAAGTTCATACACATGCCCCCCAAAAAATCGTGAAAAAAGACAGAGGCTACATGTGACTCTCTATTATGTCACCTGAGAAGGCATGATAACGTATAGTAAGAATCCTGCCCGGCCCTGGCGCTCAGTCAAGTCGGGGTGGGTCAAAGAGTGCACGATATTCTCAGGTCCCAGGACACAGGCTCAGCCCTGTTTTTCTGAGGACAAAAAGGCTTTTAGTTTCTAAGGTCCCAGGTATAGCCTGGATAATTTTCCTCCTCTTGCCTAAGAGGTTGTGTGGCTGCAGCCAGTATCGGAATCAGGGCACGGTCCCAGTAATAATCTGTAACTTCAATTTAAAAGCAGAAGAACCTTCCAAATACAACTTTCCTAGGAATGGCCACTGGGCACTATCTCCCTGAGGAAGCTGCTGGACTGAAAACTTCTTTTAAACTGGGAAACAAAGGCATTAAGGAATTTGCCTTCTTTTACAAACTGGTTGTCTGCTAGCAATGCATCATTCTAGGCACAGACACAAGCAAAGAACTAGGCTTTCTTCAAGGCTCAGCCTCTTGGGTTTCCCTCTTCAGCCAAGCATATCCCAGCACCCCATGCTAACGATACTTGCTGCCAGGAAGCCGAAAAAAGAAGTCACACACAGCCCAGCGTGGCCTCTTCCCTTCACTGGCTCCACTGCCAGGCTGGCCCTGCCAAGGCTGTTCTCACAGAGCTGCCCCTGGGTGGGACTCCAGAGGCACTCAATGTATGGCAGGCGGAGATGAGGGTGGGTGCAAGAGCAGGTCTCCCTCAGTGAAATTCCTTAACCAAGAAGTTAATACAAACCAGCAAAACAGAACCAAAGAACTATCAGAATCCTGCCAAATGAATCTGATTTAAATTCCTCCAATCCCACACTACTTTGTCCCTTTGCCATCAGTCACAAAGGACAACCTTTACAAGCTTTTGTGTGTGTGCAAAAAACACAGCTAGAAATATTCCAAACATTGTCGAAATTCTACAATTTTTAAATGTAAAATTTACCAAAAAATGGATTTCCCTACACTTTTCTCAAATATGTTTGTTCACCCTCTATCAAAATAAACAATTTCATATTTTAAGTATATTTTTCCTGGAAGGCAAGCACCCGAAAAGAGCTCAAGGACTACAGTAAGAAATGTAGTTACCTTTCATATACTGATCTAATAATAGATGGGATCAACAAATCAGAAGTGGAGAACAGCATTATGGCACATGTACATTTCTTTCAAAATCAAATCACATTTAAAAAATGCTAAGCCTGAAATAGGTTTGCAAAAGGTCATTTCAGTAACATATAACTTGGCTCTAAGTTAACATTTAAGGAGTGTTTAAGCATGTTACAGAATTGATTTAAGATACTTTAAAATTTTTTTCAATCCTGCTATCACAATACTAGAGTATAAAATAAACAAATGTGCTACTCTATTGAAAAACTTTTTTTTTTCTTGAAGACCTGGAAATCTGTATATATATATGAAAATATTTGCACTGCTGCTCATGGGAGTTCATGACATGCCCAATTCCCTCAGACCAAAATTTCAGTGAACAGCATTCTCATAGCTGTGCTCTCCATTCATCTCCCAGTCATGACTTCACAGGCCCTTCCTTACTCCCTGATACAATTCGCACACCTCACTGCCAATTAAAACCTAAATCCTTATGGTTCAAACTATGGCCCCAACTGGTATTTTCAGCTCTGACTCCCTTAGGACTAAATGAATTAGTACAAGTGATGAAAACAAGGCTTGGTACATAGTAGGCACTCAATAAATGTGAGCTGCAGCTATTATCATTCCTCCTCTTCCTCCTTTCCCTTCTCCAATTCCCCTACATCTCACCTTACTTCAATCAAACAGGATTCTGTGCTGTCTTGACAGCTGGTCCAATACCTTCCAGAGTCCTTGGCTCATGCTGTTCCCCCATCAAAAGTCAACCTCAAATCTACTCGTAGACAGATACCCTATTACCCCTCTGTCAAAGTCCGTCTCCAACCCCACCTTCTCTCAACTGGAAGTGAGCTCTCCTCCTTCCGAGGAGTGACCCCGTTGGCATAAATCTGGACGCCACCCCTCACCCATACCCTAGCCTGGAGCACCATATGTACCTGGGTTATCATCTCTGTCCCCAACATGTGTCACTTGATAAAATACCTAGAGGGAAGAAACGGTGCCCTATACATCTTCAAACAGCCCCTGTGGAACTTACACCACCACCCCTCAAATTGAAAAATATACAAAAACAGTTTTAACTTTTTTTAATTGAAAATAAACTTTTTTGTTGAAAAGGAAAAACCACGAAAATTTTGTATTTAAGAATTAAAAGAATATATATTACAACTAAAGGTACATTCTCATGACTCTCTGGGCTTGAGATGAACGACTGCTTTGAAAAATATATTTTTGTAACTTTTACTACAATAAGAAATTTTCTACCTCTGATGACTCATTCCCAAAACACATTTGCTATTTTTTATACATAAGCCATGTTTTAAGATTTAAAACACATTTGCCATTTGTCAAAATCTCAAAATCTCCCCCAAACTCTAAAATCAGGACAAAATAGCAGTCAAAATAAAGTAGAATAGAGTTTAATACGTGTTTCACTATGACAAACACTAAGAATTCCTTCTTATAGAAGGTTGTTTTTTTCCCCCAACTCACTGTTAGAGAATAAGATTTTTCAATCAAGCAAGCGTTTGATTGGTAGACTATGAATGCTGAATCCCCCATTACCAGAGCACTCTGCTTTCTCTTCTGGATCAGTCCAGAAGGCTTTTTAGAGAAGAAACAGTAGGGAATATTTTAAGCAATTTGAAAGAATCAGCTTGTTAAGTTGGGTGTACTGTTTGGGGAGCTGAGACACTAGCATCTGCTTTATACAAGTGACCTTGACGCAAACGAAGGGGACAGGATGGAATGGCAAGGGAACACTAAGAGAAATGGTCTGAATGGTTTGAAGCAAAGGATCGGGGGCCACAAGGCAACGGGAAACAAGCACCCACCTGTAAGGCAAAAGAAGAGCTCGGTAACTCCAGAGTCTCAGTGGAAGCTGAGCTGTGGGGACAGAGCTGGAAGTGCCACAATTAGCAACTTGAAACTTGTAGCTCTCCAGAGAAGAGTAAACAGCATTAAGAATAAGGAATAGAGATTCCTACTAGAGGAAATCCAAATCTTTTTTTTGGTCTGTTTTAACATTTGTATTGTAAACAACAAACAAACATATGAAGATTCTTGACATGGTTACAATCTATGGCTCACAACGTCATCACATAGTTGTGTATTCATCACCATGATCATTTTTTTGAACATCTGCATCTCTTTAGCAAAAGAAAGAAAAAATACATGCCATACCCCTTACCCCTCCCTCTCACTGACCACTAGTATTTCAACCTACTCCATTTATTTTAACCTTTGTTCCCCCTATTATTTAAGAAATCCTATCCTTGATTTAAAATTTAAGAAGGTTCTGCTATGTTCCTAGAATCAGACATGTTCATGAAATATACTACTCACCATTATGACTTTTTTAAATTCTGATGCTATTACTGAGAGCTAACATTTATGGGGGCATTTCAAGGTTTTAGGAGCTAGGCTAAGTACATTACATATATTAACCCAACTGAATTTCCATAAAACCTCAGAGGTAGATACCATTACCATCTCCATCTTACAGATGGGAAAACCAAAACTTAAAGAGGTTAAGTAACAGCTAGCACCTACCAAAATCAGGACACAAAATCAAGTCTGTCTCATTCTCCCCAACAGAACAGAATACAGCCATTAACCTTTTAGAAGCAATGTAATGGAGTCTCACCATTAAAAAACACAACAAACTTTTTCTTTGCTAATGGTTCCACTTTGCAGCCACTGATGTTTTTGATTACTGTGCCTCATCTAGAGAGATAAGCATGAAGTTTACATTTCTTTCAGAACTCAAAGTTTCCCATGATGAAGTCTGGGTACAGGAAACAGAGTGCTCTCACGAGTAAAGCTTTAACTATCACATCTCAGCAAATGAAGTACGGACAGTTCTCTGCCAATAAATAGTGCAGTTATGAGGTACACATTCTAAACAGAGATGAAATAGTATCTGGCATTCCTAAAGGAAAGAAACTTGTTGCCACAGCTTGGTCAAAAGCCAATGTTAGCTAACGGTTGTATCATTTAGCTAAATATAGCATGATGGAGTTGCAGGATACTGTTTCCTTTAGTTTTGAGTGTTGTGCAATAATAATAATAATAATAAATATTTAAGACTGTCATCTAAAGAAAAAAAGCAATTCAAATTGATTTCATCTTTAAGCAGAGCCATTCTATATGACTGAGATAATGAAGATGAACGGGGGGACCAATCATTGCTCTCCTACTATGTGCTAGATAATTGAAAGAGATTATTTTATTTAATCCTCGCAACCACCTCAAGAGAGACGCTGTCCCATTTGCAGATGAAACAGAGGCTCAGACATGTTAAAAAGCTTGCTCAAAATCACAGAGCTGGATTTGAACGTAAGGCTCAGGTAGCTCAAAGTCCATGCCTTCTCCTCTATGCCACATAGCCTGGAAGCAATGAGAACACAGAATTCTAGCTATTCCTGGGCTCTCTAAGGCCCACCTAGCACCCAACTCGTAAAAGATTATTTGAAGGTCATCATCAGGATGTCACCAAAAATATAGTTGGAAGCTTTGGATTTTTAATACCTCATTTCCAATAGCTTTTAACCTCTCCAATTCATGACCCACTACTATCTCAAGACCGAAAATGCAATAGTTATTAGAATTTAAGCTGTAAAGAAAATTAATTTTTAAGGAACCAGAAAATAAATAGGTAAACAACATGATCTAGGTCTACATTAAAAAGTCTAACATATGCCGTTTGAGGTGGTGGAAAAGTTTGGTAATATATCGTAGTAATAGTGACACAACATTGCAGGTGTAATTAATACGACTGAATTATATATCTGAATGTGGTTAAAGTGGGGAATTTTAGGTGGTATATATGTTGATAGAACAAAAATTTAAAAACAAAACAAAACTAAAAAACTCTAGGCCTGTGCAATGCAAACAATGATCCACAACATAAATATGGACTATAGCTAATAGTTTATTTTAATAATATTTTTTCATCAATTGCAACAAAGGTATTACACTAATGTAAAATTCTTTAAATGTGGCCAGGTATGTGGGAACTCTAAATTTGTGCATGCCCTTTCTGTAAATCTACACCTTCTCTAATTAGAAAAAAAATATTTAACATATACTAAAACTCATTTCTTCTAACTATCAAAACCCCCAATGATTTAATGTAAGAAGCCTTCGTACAAGAAAAAGCTGAAGACTTTTATTGCTTTTACTGGAACATACTTTTCTCTAAAACACTGTGTGTATTGTACAATTTATCCAGTTCATTCCTTGTCCATCTCTTGGGTTCTCAAATATCTAATATTTTCAATTCTCGTCATATTTCTGAATTCAAAACTCATATTTCAGAATAAAGCCTTTTGGCTTTGCAAATCACCTCTTTTGTATTTCTCTTAAGATTTTATTTCACATTACCTCTGATAATATCAGGGACTTTTCTCTGCTATTATTAAAAGTTTTTCTGTGGCCCCATTTTGTGTCTGGAAAGAAATCTGTATAATTTATTTAAAAACAACATTATTTTTTTTAATCCATAGAAGGAATGTGTATTGAAAGGGATAAAAGGGCAGAGAGAACAAAAGGATTAGATACATTACCGGAAGTTTTCATACACAATTCCCCCACTTTACTCATCTACAGAGCAGAGGCTACTACTCTAATTCCATGGTCCCTTCTTTCAAACTCTAATTTGATGTTGGCTGTGAGTGGAGGGTCTGTGTAAACTCTCAGAATATAAGCATCACCAGGGCATGGAATAAGTTTGACTGCTTTGTTCACTCAGGTATCCTAAGCACCTCGACAGCACCTAGCACAGAGCAGCCACCTGCATGCATTTGCTGATTGGACAGATGCTGGGCTCTACCCACGTCTCTTCTTAGATACTGACCAAGTATCTCCAGTAAAGAGTGACCACAAGAACTCCTACAATGCCACAACAAAAAGACAAATAACCTACTTTAAAAACGGACAACAAACTTGGCATTTCTCATTATCATGCAAACGGCTGATGAACACAAGATGCTCAACATCATCAGCCATTAGGGAAATGCAAATCAGAACCACAATAACATACTATACCCACTAAGACAGCTATTATTTGAAAACAAAAATGGAAAATATCAAGTGTTGGCAAGACTGTGGATAAACTGGGACTCTTATTTTGGTGGTGGGAATGTAAAATGGTGCAGCTGCTGTAGAAAGCTGTTCAGCAGTTCTTCAAAAAGTTAAATATAGAATTACAGCATGATCTGGCTATTCTGCTCTTAGGTATATAACCCAAAAAACGGAAAGCAGGGACCCAGACAGACACATGTACACCAATGTTCATAGCAGCATTATTCTCAATAACCAAAACGTAGAAACCACCCAAGGGCCCGTCGACAGATGAACAGAGAAACAAAAGATAGTTCTCTTTATATTATTCAGCAAGCTACAAAATGGATGAAGTAAGCCAGACATAAAAGGATAAGTATTATATGATTCCCCTTATATTAAATATAAAGAAAGAGCAAATTCACAGAAATACAGAGAAATTCTGGCTTACCAGGGGCTGGAAGGGGGGAATGGAGTTATTGCTTAACGGGTAAAGAGTTTCTGATGTGGGTAATGAAAAAATTTTCAAAACAGAAACTGGTGACAGTAGCACAACATTGTAAAAATAATTAATGCTGCTAACTGAACACTTAAAAATGGTAAAAATGGCAAATTTTATGTTATATATGCTATCACATTTTTTTTAAAGTGATCGAGATGGAGTGAGGGATCTGGAAACCATGTCATCATCTGAAGAGCAATAATCTGAGTGACAATATGTAAGAAGACAATAACTCAATCCCTGTTACCCTAGAAGACAGAACTAGCAATAAAGGAAGTGCATAAAAGGAATAAGATATTGATCCCATATAATGCAGACTTCTCAATGGGTTCTACCCATAAAAGGCTGCCTGTTTAAGTTTGTTAAAGCTGCTAGAATGCAATATACCAGAAATGGAACATCTTTTAAACAGGAAATTATTAAATTGCAAGTTTACAGTTCTAAAGCTGTGAAAATGCCCAAATTAAGGCACCAACAAAAGGTTACCTTCACTCAAGAAAGGCTGATGCTGTCCGGAACACCTCTGTCAGCTGGGAAAACACCTGGCAGGCGTCTGCTGGGGTCTTTGGCTTCTGGACACCTTTCTCAGCTAGGAAGGCACATGGTGACGTCTTCTAGTTTTCTCTCCTGGCTTCCCAGGGACATCTTCCTTCTTCATCTCCAAAGGTCTCTGGCTGTGTGGGCTCTGTTGGCTCTTAAGTTTTTTCCATAATGGTTCCCTCTTAAAGGACTCTAGCAAGCAGCCCCACCCAGATATGATGGGTGGGTGACATCTTCACGGAAACAATAAAAAAGATTCCACCCAGCAATATCGAATTAGGATTAAAGAACATGGATTTTCTGGAGTACACAAGTTTCAAACCAGCACACTGCCCAATAACACAGGTGTCAGATAGCTATCATTAGTGTTAGCAGAGGAGTGGACCAAAGCAAAATTTTGTGGACTGAAGGTTAGAAGGGTATCAGCTAAGAAATCTGCCAATTCAAATCCTGTGATTTAATGATCTAATTTCTATTTTATTGCTGAAAAACAAAGTCTTAGCCCATGGTTCTCTGCATTTTTATTAACCAACGGTCAGATCATAAGTAAATAGTTTATGCCAAAGTCTATTTTGCCCAAGCTCTCATATCCCCAGCATCCCCATATTCCAAAACAGTGGCAGTCATATAGGTTTTTGGCGACTAGAAAAAATAAAAATCTCACAAGGTATGTCCTCACTATTGATGACTTTGGAAAAGTGTCAAGGGGCATTACACCATTAGATACCCTCTACTCAGATCAAATAAATATTGATTTGGTAAACTTTTTTTAAGTCTAAAGGTTCACTTTGGTGCAACAAGTCTATTTTAATGTTTACAACTAAAATTCCTCTTTCTCTCTCCTTTTCTGCGTACCGCTGTATGAAATATTTAACTCGGCAAGCAATCACTACTTTTAATAACAGTTCAACCCATGTACCTACCCATCATACATAAAACAATTTCCTACAGCATCAAATACTGGGAATATTTGGATCTTACAGTGACAGGGGACTTTCTCATTTCCATAAAATTTATCTAAAGTCTCCACTGCTTTTCCCCTCATTAGTGTCATGTTTCCAATTCAAGGAAGTTGTGAGTCATGAATTTCAAAAAGTAGAATCTGCTTAATTGAACATTTCTGGCTGAATGACAGTAAATGAATCAAAGAAGCAAGAAAAGGAAAACTCAAAATTTTAAGTTTTTCTAGAATGAGGTAGCTACAGGGAGCCAACTCCAATCAATAATTGCTGTATATATCCCAATCTCTTTCTCTACATATGTATGTCTAAGAAGGGACAATATATTTGATAATGCTTTATAAATCAGTTGATTCTGACATATTTGAAGAAATCTAGAATAAAAACATGAGTTTCTGAACTGCAGTCTCATTCTACTCTACTTTTCTCACAATGTAAGGGACTCTGCTGGGTCCTTTACATTGTGAGAAGATATCTCTATTTATATAAAGATATCAATGCTACACCATTTACTATTCCCAATTTCAATGCATGGCTTGCAACAGTTTTTAAAAACTGCTCTCTTGTTCCCCACCATCCTTACTGTTTTGCACCAACCTGCTCCATTCATTTATGTTACTTGCCTGGACTCAGGAATTGGGACTAAATCCCTGGGAGACTATGAGGACAAGGAAATCTCACAAAAGTGCAGATGTTTTTGCTCCCATGCAAACCTATTAGAGCTGAGCATATTCCCTTGCAGGGAGAGACTGTAAGAATTATGTGTCTGACATTTACATGCTTACTTGAAAGTTGAGATGCACAGGAATTTATGATATTATATAGATGTATATATTAGACAATTTATCCTTGGGAATAGATGGAAATTTTAAAAATCTTGGGGAAATAACCAGGCAAGGTTTTAAACTTCTTTCTGTGTGAACAATTTTCATATTATTAAACTTTCATTTCTTATAAAATTTCATTTCTGTACTTTAGAGCAATTTGACAAATATAAAAACTCTTTAAGAGGATGAGCTAGCCTAGAGGTATATATGTATTTTTTTGATAAAGCCTAGATATTTTTACTCCAGAACCACATGGAGTTCTATTCTTTTATGCTGGATACTACATTATATGTCTCAAAGATTTTCAGAAAAAAAGTCAGATCTTTGTTATTCTCCAGGATACAGAGATAAACTAGTCTCACTTGGAAATATAAGCCTCAAGAGCTCAAAGCACATGTTCTTTTTTATTTGTGTCTATATCTAAATATACAGCAAGGTTTTGCACTTACAAATCATTCCCTAAATACTGAATGTCCACATGCTTTAAAAGAAAGAAAATGAAAGTTATAAAAATTTAAAGCTAATCCTTGGCTCAGTGAACCAAAGATTCCTAAACACCATTATTTATCTAAAGAATGGCGGACAATACTGTGAACTTACAGGTTCTGTATTTCACAGTTTGTGAGCAGGCAGCTTGTGGGAAAAACATACTATGGACACCCTCCGGGGTAAGTACAGCAGATAGTTCAGGAAAACACTGGAGAAGGATCAACAAAAGAGCTCATCCTTGACAGCTGGGTATCTGGTGAGAAAACACCTGAGGTACCACACAAATTTAACTAGACAGTTTGGCCATTTTTACCTTCAATTGAAAAAAAGGGGGGGGGAGGCAGGAAGGAGGAAGAAAGGGAGAAAGGGTAGACACAAACTTGGTGACTGTTGTAAAAGCTCCCCAGACTACAAGCTGCAATACCTTCAACGGCCACCAGCCGCCCCAACTCCACAGATCCGGGTCCCAGCGCTGGTGAATGGCACCAGACTTGGTAGGGCCAGAAGCAGCACCAAGCAGCATTTGATGGGAAAATATTAGGAATAATAAACAAGGATGGGCTACTTGCTATTTTTCTGCTTTAGAGTAGAAAAGAAACTAACAGGATCATCTGATGTTCTAACCCCCCTATTCTTAAGTGCTAGAATAATGAGTTAGAAAAAATCAGCACTGTAATATTGAGATTAAGAAATTAAGGAGAAAATGCTGAATTTTTATAGTTATATTCTCAACATTTTATTATTTTTATATATGAAAAACACACTACCAGGTAGGACGTTTTGACTCTTCTGCAGATATGTCTGCACACGTACACTCTGCAGCTTATCCTTACACCTATGACGAATAGGTAGACACGATTCTTCTTGAATGAATGTTATGAGTTATTAAAAGCTGGCAATGCTATAAATGATGCCTTTAAAGAAAATTCAGCTAAAGTAATAAGCACTAGAAAAAATTACTTCCCCTGATTTTAAAACATCAATCTACATACCCCATTTTGGTGGAGAAAGAAAAAAAGATTTACAACACTTGCATTTTCTTCTCCTTTTATTTTATTTGATGGAAATAACACCTAGCTCAATAAAATGAAGTTTTCTTCCAATTCTTGAAAGCGGCCAGAATTTTGATTCATGCATACAAAATAGGAAGTGAAATTATATATATAGTTCAACTTGACTGATTTCCCTGGCCCAAATATGTAATGCATTAAAATTATATGAGATGGGGTGGACAACAGTGGCTTAGTGGCAGAATTCTTGCCTGCCATGTGGGAGACCCGGGTTCGATTTCCAGTGCCTGCCCATGCCAAAAAAAAAAAAAAAAAATCATATGAGATGAAGTAAAGCCCCATTCTTAAAACGGAAGAGACTAGAACTTCCAATCACTATTGGTATCAATAACAACAGCTGGCACCTGCAGTCACCACTTCTGAAGCTACCTTCAACTTATGTAGTGGCATTCTGCCTTCTTACACCACATCCTCTCCATCATTCACCACCACACACCACAAGAGTTAAAAAATGACTAGGAAACATCTGATGATGGGCTAACCAACAGAAAGCCACCTACTGGAGAGCAACTGTCCTAAGTACTTTCAAAAATGGACTTTAGAAAAAAAAGGGGGGAGGCTTTAGAGAAATAATGTAGGCTTTAAGTCTTAAAATTCTTATAAAAATTCATTAATCAAGAGATTAATTGTGATTTCAGTTTTTAAAGTTACTGTACAATGCAACACTTTTAGAAGTAGTCAGGACATGCAATATACCTACAGTCAGCAATGCAGTAAAAATTTAAAATATATATTTTAAATAATTTACAAGTACAATTTAAAAATGAACAATGTTGGGTTGTGTTTGTCCTTCACATTTCTTGTGTTCCTCTGTGGCAAAAAAGACCAGAACAATGTAAACATGCTATTCATTATTCAGAAAGTTCATACGATCCATTTCAGTGCCGAGAAAATGCATTATCAACAGAAATTTTATGCAAAGTCTGCTTTTTTTTTTTTTTTTTGGTTCACTGGACTAAGTGCAAAACCATCTGTTAATATGATAATCAGAAAAGTAAAAATTCATCTTTCTCTTTTTCTAAAAAAAAAAAGCACGATAGCACTCTAAACAGAACTTATTTGTTTGAAAGTACCATTTATAAGATTCAAATTCTAATGACTTTAAACAGCTTAGAACACATTTACAATCTTTTTATTTTTGGTTAAGATTATATTCTTCCATTGGGGGGGTAAAAGTATTTACTAAAGACATTTAATAAAACTGTCTACATCATGTGAATGTCAGTATTTCGAAGTGTCTTATTCAAACATGTTAACATCAAGGAAATTTTAAAACATCAAAGGTTTTAAGCTAAAACTATATTCTGATCCCCACTTATAAAATTCTTCTCAGATTAGGAGTATATTACAGTGATTATGATTTGCTTTCTCAAATATATAATTTTTCTCAAAAATATAATTGGTGCTTTATCTAAGTAAAAACACTAGATTCCAATCTTCACTCTTCCTTGGCTTTCTGACCTTAGGCTGAGTGACAGCTCTCCAGGCCCAGTTTCTTAATCTATAAAGAAAGAACTGAAACCTCCTTCTCAGGAGTTGACTTCCCTTCCGAATCCATCCAACACCGTGCTTGGTGTATATGTGGTACCAGGCATTCGATAACTGTCCACGGCCAGAGATCTACAGAGAAACACTTCCAAAGCTTCAAAAATTACCCACAGCAAAGTTTTAAATGTATTGTTAAGTTTAGATTTTGAATACAAAACCAAACATTCCAAGCGTTTCACCACTTTCAAAGCCATGGAATTATCCAAACGAATTTCCAGAATAGTGTGCCTGATCTTTCTATTATTCTAACGGAAAAGTGATTTTGTCCAAAAGTTGAAATCCTAAGTTTCAGAAGAGTTTAATACAGGCACAAACCAGGCTGTTTTCACAACTCTAGTACTACAAATTTTATCAACACCCACTCTCGTTTCTCAGTGGCATGTAAATAAGCTTTGTGCTATCTGCTTGATGAATGTTGCATACACAAGTCCTACCCCACCTACACGACAACTTTGCCACAAATGCATTTGAAAGAGGGTTTTTTGGCAACAAAATATTATAAATCCTACCAACTCGCCAAGCAGGTGTTACAAAAGAAAGAATTTCAGTAGAGACATCAATTTTAAAATTTCTCATTTTGCCTCACTGACACTTAGACACATTATTAACCAAACATGACAAAGAAAAGCTATATATAAATATATGCTATTTTATATTTAAAAAACTGGCAGAATTCTGCAGTGATTTTTATGCTCTTTCACTTGATCGCTTTAGTTTCATTAAATTACAAGTTTATTAAATTCCATCGAAGTCTACGAAAACATCCAGATCAGACTGACATCGAGCCAGGGAGATTTGATTTCAAATATCACTCTAAGGAAGTTTTAATATTAGATAAGAAAAGAGGGCACTGATTATTCTTATCCATTCTCTCTCTTTTTCCCCTTTTCTCATTTACAGGAACATTTACATATATTCCATTAAAATGATCTCAATTAAAACTTAGAAACAAATTTATTTTCTGACTTGCAAGAATAAAACAAACTCTGTCAATCTGAGAATTCGGGAGAAAGAAAGTGGCAATGCTGGAGAGAACTACAGTCCAAAGTGTTCCTTTGAAGCCAGGGAACTGCCTCCACCATGGCACAAATGAGAATGCCACTACTGTGCTATGGGCACAAATCTGACTCACGGTCCCGCCCTGCCACACCTAACTCTGAGCCAGGGTGAAGATGGAAACCAGTTCTCAGCCCCATTTGAACTCGAGCATGGATGACCAAGAAGGCCCCATCCACCTCCAAAGGAAAGTCTCCTAAGGATTTTTCCCTAGTGTTTGAAATGGGTCCTTTATTACAGGTTCATAAGCTAGATTCCTGAAACCCTAGAGGTGCGTGGTTCCATCACAAAATGCCCACAACTTTCCCAAAACATCAAGAGCCACTGCTGAATAGATTAGCTGCTGCGATGGCAGGTTTCTTGTGCCTTTTACTGAAGCATAATCAGAATAGGGAGAATATCAGAGGAAAGGAGGAGGAGTTCCTTTTCTGCATACTGAAGAACATAAATATCATTAGTTCAAATGAAGTTGATCAAAATAGTATGAAATTTGTCTTGACTCCTTCCAATAAAAAAGGCAATACAGGTCAATCGTATCTCTTTTTTCCCCCCAAACTGAATCTCTTTAGTTCTCCAACTTGATTCAGTTATTCAATCTTCTAAAAGTTGCACAGAGACTGCCCAAGCAGTACAGACATCCAAACATAAATATAATAGAATTCTAGTAAAAAGAATACAACCATTAACTTCTGCAAGTTTGCTAACATGAATTCATAGTATAGATATAAGCCAAAGAGAAAGGATTTAGTACAAAAAATAACTCTGAACATACATGAGTTCTCCAAGGGATGAATAAAGAAATAAAACAGATACATTTGTCAGAATTATAAGCTTTATTTTGGTCACTTAAAACTTCCCTGGCTTTTTTAGAGGACCATAATTTTATTTTCCCTTTTAACACTCTTGAACCCCTTGTTCTAATTCGGTTATATAACTTTAACATCTCTTGGTAAAAGAGATGGAAATTTATTGATTATACATTCTTCTTTATATTTGCTACACATTTTCTCTGCAACGAACATGCTTCTATGTACATCAATTTGAATTTGTCCCACTACTTTATTGGAATAATTCCTGTGACTTGAAACTGCTGGGGCATAGGATGTGCAGAATTTGCATTTTGGGTGAAAATTCAGAATTCCCTCTTAATATAAAGCCTTTCTCATCAGTCCTCTTCACCAGTTCCCTATTTCCTATAACTGTACAAATGTATGTATCAGTATTTTTAATCTTTGACAATGTAATATTACAAACAATGTCAGGCTTGTGCATCGCATCATTAATAGCCCATTGTATTTC